>JARQOD010005962.1:0-45332 GCA_033576555.1 Oophaga sylvatica | reverse complement strand
AAATCAGTTAATGGTTTAACAATAACCGAGAAATTACCAATAAATTTACGATAAAAATTGGCAAAACCCAAAAATCTCTGAAGAGCCTTTAATGAAGTAGGTTGGACCCAATCACAGATGGCCTGAACCTTGACCGGGTCCATTTCAATAACAGATGGGGACAAAATGAATCCAGAAATTAGATCCTCTGTACGCCAAAAAGACACTTTGATCCCTTCACATACAGAGCATTCTCTCTCAAAATCTGGAATACAGTTCGAACATGTTTCACATGAGAGTCCCAGTCATTAGAAAAAATCAAGATATCATCCAAATAAACAATCAGAAATTTGTCCACAAAATCCCTGAAAATGTCATTCATGAAGGACTGGAAGACGGAAGGAGCATTAGTGAGCCCAATGGGCATCACCAGGTACTCAAAATGCCCTTCAGGGGTATTGAATGCCGTCTTCCATTCATCCCCGTGCTTAATGCGAATAAGGTTATACGCCCCCCTGAGGTCAAGCTTGGTAAACCAAGTAGCGTTTTTCACCCTGGAAAACAGGTCAGAAATCAAGGTAACGGGTATTGATATTTCACAGTAATATTGTTCAAGAGACGATAATCAATACACGGCCTTAAAGAACCATCCTTTTTGGCCACAAAGAAAAAACCGACACCTAAGGGTGAAGAGGATGGTCTGATATGACCCTTCTCCAATGATTCCTTGATATAAGACCGCATAGCGTCATGTTCAGGTACTGACAAGTTAAAAAGGTGACCTTTAGGGAATTTACTACCCGGCACTAATTCAATAGCGCAGTCATAACTCCTATGGGGAGGCAAGGATGCAGATTTACTTTCGCTAAACACATCAGAAAAATCAATCAAAAAGTCAGGAACATCCTGAGCCTGGGGGGAGGCAGAAAAAACAGGAGTGTTAGTATTAACACATTGGCAGCCCCAACTGGTTACAGACACAGATTTCCAATCCAAAACAGGATTATGAGACTGTAACCAAGGAAAACCCAGCATGATAATGTCATGCAGATTATACAGAAGCAAAATTTTGCAGCACTCCTGGTGATCAGGTTCAACCCTCATTATCACCTGAGTAGAAAACTGGGGTTTATTCTCAGCCAAAGGGGTAGAATCGATCCCCAGTAGGGGAATAGACTTCTGTAGGGGTATCAAGGGAAATCCACAACGTTTAGCAAAATCATAATCCATCAGATTAATAGCTGCTCCAGAATCAACGAAAGCCTGAGCAGAAAATGAGGACAGAGAGCATATCAGAGTGACAGTTAATAAAAACTTAGTCTGAACACTACCCAAGACAACTGAGCGTGCAAAACATCTTCCCCGCTTAGGGCAGACTGAAATAGCATGAGAGGCATCACCACAGTAGAAACATAACCCATTGCGCTTTCGAAACTCATGACGCTGTGCCCAGACACCACTCTATCAAACTGCATGGGTTCAGAAGCTGGTTCACAAGGCAACACCATTCCACGCATACTTCTCCGCTCACGCAAACGTCTGTCAATTTGAATCGCTAATGACATAGAATCATTGAGACCAGAGGGGACAGGGAATCCCACCATAACATCCTTTACATTATCTGACAGACCCTTCCGGAAAAGGGCTGCCAAAGCGTCGTCATTCCATTTGGTCAGGACTGCCCACCTACGGAATCTCTGACAGTATAACTCAGCGTCATCAAGCCCCTGATTTAATGCCAACAAGGCTTTTTCAGCTTGATCAGTGACATTAGGCTCATCGTACAATAACCCCAAGGCCTGAAAAAATGCATCAACATCACTCAAAACAGGATCCCCAGGTATCAGGGAAAAAGCCCAATCCTGTGGATCGCCGCGCAGGAGAGAGATGCTAATTTGAACCTGCTGCGCTGCGTTCCCTGAGGACTTAGATTTTAAGGCAAAAAACAATTTACAATTATTTTTGAAATTCTGAAACTTAGCTCGATCCCCTAAAAACAAATCTGGCATGGGAATCCTAGGTTCCACAACAGGCAACCAGCAAGATAGATAGCAGTACTCCGAACCTCAGTGGCAAGCTGATCCACACGGCCAGACAACTGTGCAAACTCCATTGAGAGAAAAGATCCTCCCCAGCACCCAGAGATACAGAGGGAAAAAAAAAAATGCAACAAACAGAAAAATATTTCTGACAACTCTGACAACCTTTTTTCTTTCACAATATTTTTTCCCTTCTGTGAGTACCATACAATTTTCAATTTTCTGGCCGGTGATACTGTTATGTTTCGGTAGCTGAGGAGTGCAGGTAAAAAAGGCAATACACCAGAGCAGTTGGAATCTATGAGATTGCAGTACCCTGACTAACCACCACAACTAGAGGCAGCCGTGGAGCGTTCCTACGTTGGTCCTAGACGCCTCGTCACAGCCTGAGAAACTAACTACACCTAAAGATAGAAATAGGAAAGCTATCTGCCCCGGAGCAGAACCCCAAAGATAATAGAAAGCCCCCAAACAAGTAATGGCGGTTAGACAAGATGAAATACTGACACAGAAAGAAAATAGAATGAGCAAACGCTGGGGCCCAAACTAACTAAATAGAAAAGGATAGGAAGGGCACTTACTGCAATCCCAGAAAACCCTGAAAAGCACCAACTCTACTAATTTCAAAAACACCTGAGATCACACGACCTCTACCACCTAAATTAGTTCTCTGGTGTAACAAAATCAAAACAGCAGCCACTGAAAAAACTGGAAAAAGCAAAAGTACAAACATCAGTGGCTGAACAAAACTGAGAGGGCAGAAGCCCCCGGAGGGGACCCTGAAGGCCCCCACAGAAGTGCAGGACAAAATGCAAAAATATAGCACAAACACAAAAGAAGAAAATGTCTTATCTGTTAGCAGGAGATGCAGACACGACACAGCAGGCTACAAGGGAAACTGGAATAAAGGATTCAGACCAGAACAATTGATCACCGGCAACCCTGATGGGAAGGTGACTCCCTTATATAAGACCAGTCAGTAACACCTGATTCCCAGTCCTCACAATCTTCACTGGACAGACTAGCACCGCTTGTAACCACCAGAGGGAGCCTCTGCTCAGAACTCATCTCAAACCCATTCACAACACAGGCCTCTTTAGTCAAGCAAAGTTTTTATTGGTTCAGCGAAGGGGAAAGCCCAGCTTGGAAGGATCTTGAGCTTGCCCATAACAACTATTCTCCATTACAAGAGGTCTTTGTTAATCATATTTTTAACGCGAAGGCTAAAGAACATAAACATCCAACTGTAGGGGCTATCTTGGAGGCTTGGAAAAAACTAGTCAAATTAAAAAAAAGAGAGGAAAAAATGTATATCCTGAGGAACCTGCCTCTTAAATGCTTGACTCTTTTTTACAAATGTCTGATACCTTCCAACTGGACAACTTACAATATAAAGAAAATCGGGGACTTGGGAGATGGTTTGCATATCACTTCCTTTTCTAATCTGAAGGACAAATTCCATATTCCGGCAAATTAGTTCATGTCATTTCAGCTGATAAAAAATTGTCTTCAACAATAATTGAATAGTAGGTCCATAAATTACAATATTATTTACCTATTAATAAATAACCCCCAACTTAAAAACAATTGGACACTTAAAAATGTGTATCTTCATTTTAACAAGGACCTGGTGTTTTCTCCTGATACTTGTTTAAAAAGATGGGAAGTGGATTTGGGTTCACCCATTACCCCAGCTCAATGGGAACATGCTCTCAGAGTATCTAATAAATCCACGACTACCATCAGTTTACATGAGTCATATTTGAAACTGGTAAACAGATGGTATTACACACCCCTAAGATTATCCCATATAAACAATGATATTTCACCTCTTTGTTGGAGGGATTGTCAGTTAAAAGGGTCTATTTACCACATTTTTTGGAGTTGCCCTAAATTGAGCAAACTATGGCTGCAGGTAAAATTCCATGTCAATTCTCTGTCTAAAGAATTCATTGATATGACCCCTCGTATGGCACTCTTATCCTTAGACTTAGAAAACATTAGTCCTACAATCAAATTAGTAATCATACACATATTCCTAACAGTCAAAATTTCTATAGCCCAATGGTGGAAGAAAGCCGATGTACCAAATTTTAGAGATATTCTTGATACTCTACGTTTACACAGTTCAATGGAGGAGAGGATGGCTATTCAATCCGGTTCTTTGAATAAATACCATCTAAAGTGGGATCTGTGGAATTCCAAATATAAATGTGATGAAGTTGTGACTTCTTGAAGTTATTCATGTTTGAAACCTGAGGTACAATTGGAATTGTATATGCTTTGTTTTCTTATTATTGTAAATATTACATGTTTATGTATATGTATATGTAAAAATGGAATTATCTATCCTTACTTCCTCTCCAATTCCCCTTTCCTCCCCTTCCTTTTAAATTCTTAAAATGTAATAAAGTTATTTGAAAAACAACTCTCTGATGACTGTAGTAAACTGCATGTAAAGTTTACGTAGCTTGTTTATTGGCACAAAGAACTGACTAACAAGCACATCTTTGTTTATTTAGATTTTAAATAGATTATATGGAGATTTTGTCAAGAGCGTTGTAGAAAATTATGACCTTGTACACATATTCCACTACTTGAAAACAAAATTCATAAAAGCTCCAAATGACAAATTCATTGAATATGATGAACATTTAGATTTCAAAATGTACATTGTCAGTTCGACCTCCTTTTAAATATTTTTTTTCAAAATGGAACAAATCTACTTTAAATGTGAAAGTTAAACAGTATATTTCTTAATATAATTAAAGAATACATTATTACATTAGATATTACAATTTATTTTCATGATAATACAACTGAGTTTAACATTTTTTCCTAAACACTTTGGATCTGTATTTATCAATGATTTGGGGTATGTCAAAGGCAGGGCCGGCTCCAGCTTGTCGTTGTCCCTGGGCGATAGAGTCTCAGTGGGCCACTTTAACACATACCACAATTCATGATACACAGATATGGCAGAGAAATATAGGTATAGTACAATGCCAAAGATTTCACTTACTTCTTACATTACATGAGTGATATCTATTATAAATTTTACAATAGTTCAGAAACCAGACAGTATAGTCCTCCATACAGTATTATGGGGACCACATAGTGTTCCATACAGAATAATGAGCCCCACCTATTGCTCCATACAGTACAATGGACCCCATATAATGCTCCATACAGTATAATGAGCCCCATATAATGCTACAAACTATAATGAGCCCCATATAATGCTACAAACAGTATAATGAGCCCCATATAATGCTACAAATAGTATAATGAGCCCCATATAATGCTACAAACAGTATAATGAGCCCCATATATGTACCCATATATGATGGGCCCCATATAATTCTCCATATATAATGAGCCCCATATAATCTTCCAGTATATGATGGGCCCCAAATATTGCTCCAAACAGAATTGGTCCCATGTAATTCTCTATATATAGTGGGCCCCATATAATTCTCCATATATAATGGGCCCCATATAATCTTCCAGTATTTGATGGGCCCCAAATATTGCTCCAAACAGAATGGGTCCCATGTAATTCTCTATATATAGTGGGCCCCATATAATACTCCATATATAATGGGCCCCAGGCTTCCATATTGCGCCAGTGTCCCTGATGGCGAGTGGGCCCCCCTGCCTGCTCAGGGCCTTGGCACTTGCCCTGGTGTGCCGGGTGCTGACGCCGACCCTGGTAAAAGGGCCTGTAAGAGTTTACATTTATACTTAAGAGAGAAGGGTAATTGTCCCATTTGGCTCCTCAGGTTTTGTTCAGCCTTTTCAGTTTGCAAAAACAACTCTTTCCATTACAGTTTGACACTATTATACTGAAATACATTTTGCGTATAATTTTAGTATTGAAGAACATTTGGGTAATGCTATGCTCATTAAAAAAGCACCTGTAAATTACTCTTAAGTCAAAATATATAATAGTGAAATGACCATAGTGAAGTAGACATCAATTTATAAATTTTATTGAACACAGAAAAAACAAATACAATTACTGAAGAAAAAATATTAAAAACACCCCATAAAAATTTAAAAAAGCAGTGTGATTAATAGTTAATCCCACAAGGGCATAATATATTATCAACAAATATAAAGATTAGTGATGGGCATATTCGGCTCCATATTTGATCAAGCATCCTGGTGCTGGAGACGCTCGGGACGTGATAGAGTATCTCGGGCGCCGTGCTTGATTCCCCACCCCGCATGTTTGGTGCCTGATTTTCAGCCACTAATCATGCATAGATTGCCTGTCAATCACAGTAATGCCGCAGCCATAGTGACTATTGGCATTACCGTGATTGGCCGGCCGCACAGTGTCATCGGGTCTAAATATGACGCCATATTCATCAAACTGTATCTGGAAATAGCATAGGGAGAGCTGCAGAAGAGACAGTGTGCTGTATGGCGTTTATTTACCTGCTTGTGTTAATTTTAACCCCTTCACACCACAGCATATTTCCAGTTTTGCATTTCTGTTTTTTCTTCCACTTCTTCCCAGAGCCATAACTCTTTTATTTTTCTGTCCACATAAATATATGAGGGATTGTGTTTTGCAGGACGAGTTGTACTTTTGAATGACATCATTCATTTTACCATATAGTGTACTCAAAAACAGGAAAAAAAATTCCAAGTGCGGTAAAATTGTGGAAAAAAACACAATGCTGACATTTTATTCTCTTTTTTGGGAATAGTTTTTACGGTGTACATTTTGTAGTAAAAATGACCATGCAATATGATTCTTATTATCTATACTATTATTATAGTGATACCAAACATGTCTAGTTTTTTTTTAATATTTTAGAAATAGTCGTATGAAAATATCAGAAATAGGCAAAAAAAAATGAGGGGCTGTGTCGCCATTTTCTGAGACACGTAACATTTCTATTTGTCACCAATGGAGTGGTGTGATGGCTTATTTTTTGCGTCACAGGACAGCATTTTTATTAATACCATTTAGTAATAGATGTGACTTTTTGATTGCTTGTTACAGTATTTTCTGTGAAATTGCAGCTACCAAAAAACGTAATTTTGATGTTCTTGAATTTTTCGATTTACGGTGTTTACCAATCAGACTAATTGTTTTTATATTCAGATAGATTGGACTTTTCTGAACATGGTGATAGCACATATGTGTATTTTTTTGCTTTTATAATAGTTTTGTTTTCAACGGGGGAAAGTGAGATCGTTTTTTGTTGCTTTTTTATTATATTTTTTCAAACTTTTTATTTTACTTTTTACTGTTCTTGTTAGCCCTCTTAGGGGACTTGAATATACAATTGTCCGATTGCTTCACTGCATATGGAAGGAATCATGGTCTCCTTGTAAACCTGGCCACAGACAGGGTTTCAAGGGCGCTCTGTAATGACAAGCATTATTGGAGACCCGCGATCACGTCACATGCGTGCCAATGGGCTGAGTTAATGACACACGCGCTCGTCGACATGTATAATATGCAGCCTTCAGAAATTGACATCAACATTTAACAAGTTAACAATCGTGAGCGAAGCACTGCTCCACCCGCGAGTGTTAAGGGCAATTCCTAGCTGTAATATACAGTCATCACTCCTCCAGAAAGGGCCTCGCGCATGCTGGAGTATTGAAACATGCTTGTAGACAATGTTAAGAGTGGTTTTCCCCAAGATTGCAGTGAGGCACACAGTGTGCATCCCAGTTGCAGACGTCCAACCTCGAGAACGTCAAGGCGTCATCGCAGAAACATTAGCAGCAGCAGTGTAAGTGGCATAACCAATTTCTGTGAGTTATTTCACACATTTTTTAGACCAGCACATGCAGCAGCAGAACAGAGTACAAGTCTGACGCGTTGTGAACGACTAGAGAGGATGTTGCACGATTTTTTTGGAGGTTTTGCCATGTCCGGCAGCCTGCGTTTTCTCAGAACGTGTCTTCAGCGCTGCTGGTGATGTCCTGACGGATAAGCGCATCCAGCTGTTTCCTAAAAGTGCAGACGGCTTAACTTTCATCAAAACGAACAAGTTATGGATCTCCAATGACTAGTGTTGAGCGATACTGCTCGATATCTAAAAATATCGGATCGGAATGGTATCGCCGATATCACTAAATATCGTCGATATCCGATTCCGATACCGGAAGTCCAATGTAAGTCTATGGGAACCAAATATCGACATTAAAAAAAACCATTCTTGCCTTGTTGGTTAATTGTACATGAAGGAAAACAACAAAGACTAATGTAGAATGTATTGGGGGAGGTTGAGGAGACAATAAAGGCATACATGTTTAACCCAATGCATTGGAATAGCATTAATATATATTTTTTTGGAAATACGTTTGGATTGACTAACAAATTGACAATGTTGTTAACCTTTTTTCTATTTTGGCAAATATGTATGTTTCACAACTTCCATGCTCTTCACCTTTTTAACTTTTGCCAGTGCCACACTTTCTCCTTCATAATCTTCAGCAGCAGCATCATCTTTCTCATCAAATTATTCTTCATCTTCACCTTCTTAATCTTCTTCTTAAACTTCTTGCTATTCATGTTTTTGTTTACATTACTCATATTGTTATTATTAAACTAATTAATCTTCTTCATATTCAAATTCTTCATCTTCTTCCTCTTCATCTTCTTCATCATATTCTTATTTGTGACAGAGATTCCTGTACTTGTAATCTGTAAAAGTATGAATTGTTCATCCTTCCGTTCTTGCTGTCACAAAAGATTTAAATTACAACAGTATTTGTCCGTGTTCAGTTTAGCCTGCAGCAGCAGGCATTTTCCAGGGGCACCACGAGGAGGAACGGACTCACCCCCATACACTGCTTAGTCTTCTTCTGCTTAGAATTTAGAGCATATATTTTGCTCTTCATTTTGGTCTTATATTTCATGTTCTTCTGCTTTTTGATCTTCTGCTTATTGTTCTTCTGTCTCTTGTTCTGTATCTTGTAGTTTGTCTTAACCTTCTTTGTCCTGTTGGTGATCTTCTTCTGGGTAATCTTTTATTTTTTCTTTGTAATGGTGTTCAGGCTGGTTGGCTTCATGCTCGTCGTCCTTGTTGTCGTCATCTTCTTCTGGGTGGTCTTTAAGGTCGTCTAATTTCCGAGAAACAGCTGACGTTACTGGAACCCTGACGGGTATCAGATGGAGCAAGAGACAATGGAAGTAACGAGGACCAGCTGACTGTGCTGGAACCCGGACGGGTAGCAGAAGGAAAAGAGGCAATGTCACAACCGAGTACCAGCTGACGTTACTGTGACACGGTTACTAAGCAGGAGGTACCTGTGCTCCAAAGCACTACCAAGGACCAGCAGACGTTGGTGGAACTCGGATACGGAGATGGAGGCACCTAGGCCAAAGGCACTGGGGAGAACCAGTTGACGGTACTGGACCCCGGACGGGTAGCAGAAGGAAAAGAGGCAATGTCACAACCGAGTACCAGCTGACGTTACTGTGACACGGTTACTAAGCAGGAGGCACCTGTGCTCCAAAGCACTACCAAGGACCAGCAGACATTGGTGGAACTCGGATACGGAGATAGAGGCACCTAGGCCAAAGGCACTGGGGAGAACCAGTTGACGGTACTGGACCCCGGACGGGTAGCAGAAGGAAAAGAGGCAATGTCACAACCGAGTACCAGCTGACGTTTGACACAGTTACTAAGCAGGAGGTACCTGTGCTCCAAAGCACTACCAAGGACCAGCAGACGTTGGTGGAACTCGGATACGGAGATGGAGGCACCTAGGCCAAAGGCACTGGGGAGAACCAGTTGACGGTACTGGACCCCGGACGGGTAGAAGAACGCACCCATGAAAATGTAAGTTGACAGGACGCAAGCCGTCCGCAGTTACCGAATCACACAGTCCTACAGTGGGTGCTTGTCCTATTGTCACAATGGAAACCGCCTTTATTTACATATCCCACAGCACACATAGGAATCACCTAAACTGCAGGCACCATAGAGTCGGCTAACCCGAATGCAACACGACAGCACAACTTATTGGAGGATAATTGACGTTCACACTGCCAGGAAACAGCTGTCGTGCTGTAACCAGGCTGGCCATGAGTCAGTACCCCTGCCAATTACTTACGAGCAACAAATGGCGGTGTTGTAGCCCAGGGAGTAGAGTTCAGGTGGTAGAAAGATGAACATAACTGGAGACATGGAAAACGTTGCCAAACAGTTATTTAATCTGAAAACGGACAGGCAAATTCAGGTGAGATCCATGCCTTGTTCATTTTCAGAAAAGTAAGCCGGTCTACATTCTCTGAGGATAGTCGCATGCGACGGTCTGTTACTACACCACCTGCAGCACTAAAGACTCGCTCAGATAATACACTGGCAGCAGGGCAAGCCAGCACCTCCAATGCATACTGGCTAAGCTCTGGCCATGTATCCAACTTAGAGACCCAAAATTTGAAAGGGGAAGAGGCATCTGGGAGTACACTTAGAGGGAAAGCCAAGTAGTCTGTCACCATCTTACGGAAACGTTTCTTCCTGGTGACTGGAGCCGTCTCGGATGGTGTAGACCTTGCTGGCGCTGTCACAAAACTTTTCCACATTTGTAACATACAGCTCTTGCCCTGTGCAGAGGCGCTGCTTCTGCTCCCTCTTGTTGTAGAGGTGTCTACACTGCCTCGACGCACAGAGCTGCTTTGTAAAGCAGTAGCAGCAGCAGCAGCTCTCTCGGCTGGAATGTACAACAGGATGGATTGCACCAGTGTATCTTGGTACTCCTGCATTTTACGGTCCCGGTTCACCGGTGTGATGAGGGTTTGTAAGTTGTCCCGGTAGCGAGGGTCTAGGAGGGTGTACACCCAATAATCTGACGTGGTGAGAATGTGGGCGATGCGGCGGTCGTTTCTCAGGCACTGAAGCATGAAATCAACCATGTGCTGCAGACTCCCAACTGGCCAACAAAGGCTGTCCTCTGGAAGAGGCGTCATCTCTGCCTCCTCTGCATCACCCCACCCTCGCTCTACATACTGACTAGAGCGTTGTGTACCTCCCTCTGTAGGGATTTCTTCCTCCTCCATTGACTCCTCCTCCTCCTCATCCTCCTCACAAAGTGAGCCCTGCCCAGCCCTTTGTGAGGAACCACGTTGCGCTGACTGTCCTGAAGGTAATTGAATTTGTGACTCCTCATCCTCCACCTCTTCCAAAACCTCTTCCTTTAGTGCTTTCAGTGATTTCTGAAGCAGGCAGATAAGGGGGACAGTCATGCTGACTAGTGCATCATCTGCACTCGCCATCCGCGTTGAGACATCAAACGCACGCAAAACGTCGCAGATGTCCTTCATAGAGGCCCACTCAGTAGTGGTGAAGTGTGAACGGCGCAAATTGCGAGTTGATTGCGCCTGTTGCAGCTGATACTCCATTACTGCTGGCTGCTGCTCACACAACCGCTCCAACATATGTAACGTGGAATTCCACCTGGTGGGTACGTCACATATGATGCGATGTTCAGGAAGGCGAAATCTGACTTGCAGAGCTGCAATGCGCGATCTGGCCATGCTGGAACGTCGCAAGTGAGCGCACTCTAGGCGGACCTTGTGCAGCAGTGCATCAAGATCTGGATAGTCCCTCAAAAAACTCTGCACGACCAAGTTGAGCACATGTGCCAGACATAGTATGTGAGTGGGGTTGCCAAGGCCCAGAGCTGCCACCAGATTTCGGCCATTGTCACACACTACCAAGCCTGGCTGGAGATTAGCTGACTTTAACCACACGTCGCTCTCCTGCTTGATGGCATCCCAGAGCTCCTGCGCTGTGTGGCCTCGATTCCCCATGGAAATTAATTTCAGGACGGCCTGTTGACGTTTGGCCACAGCTGTGCTCATATCGGTCGCAACAGGTAAGCGTTCACGGGTCCATGTGGAGGTATACCGTGACGGCTCGTGCAGCGATGATTCTGAGGAACTGGAGTAGGAGGAGGAATCAATGTGTACAGACTGGATTCCTGCAATCCTTGGAGTTGGCAGAACACGTACAGCGCCACTGGCAAGATCTGTACCCGGCTCCACAACATTGACCCAATGGGCAGTGAGGGAAAGGTATCGTCCCTGGCCATGGGTACTGGTCCACGCATCGGTGGTCAGGTGGACCCTGCTACTGACGGCGTTTAGTAGCGCATGTTTAATGTTTCCCTCGACATGTTTTTGCAGAGCAGGGACAGCTTGCCTGCTGAAATAAAATCGGCTTGGCACATTATATTGTGGGACTGCCAATGCCATAAAGTTCCTGAAACTGTCAGTCTCCACCAGCCTGAATGACAGCATTTCAAGGGACAGGAGTTTTGCAATGCCAGCATTCAGAGCCTGTGCTCGTGGATGGTTTGCCGAGTATGGCCGTCTTTTATCCCATGCCTGTGGTACCGATGGCTGTTTTTTGTTCTGGAGTGTGACGATGACTGTGAACTTGCTGCTGTGGGTGGAATAACAGTTTGTCTATGGACAACAGTGACCGAGGTTCTTCCATGGAGATCCTGTGAGGAAGCCAAACCAGGTGTGTGTGAGCTGGAGGTAGAGGCTCGAACACGACCTGAAGATGTAGGTGCTGCTGTAGGTTGGCCTACATCTACAGTGTGTCTTTGTAACTCAGCTACGTGCTTTGTCCGTACATGTTTCCACATATTTGTGGTATTCAGGTTACTGATATTTTTACCTCTTTTAACTTTTTGCTTACACAGCTTGCATTGAACATAGCAAATATCATCTACAAGTCTGTCAAAAAAGGACCACGCAGTGCAAGTCATGGGAGCGCCAATTTTGACATTTCTAAGAGAACTGCTCCCAACAGGTGCCAAACTGGAGGCTACAGGCAAGCGAGTCTGCAGCCTACCTCTCCCTCCTCTTTGTACCATTGGGACAATCTCTTCCTCAGAGCTGCTCCCACCACCTTCCTGTTGCTCACGCCATGTTGGGTCTCGGACTTCATCATCTCCACTACCCTCTTCCAACACCTGCTGCTGTTGGATGGTCTGGGCAGCACCATGCTCCACAAAACCTGGCACCTGAGTCTCATCATCATCATAAGATGCGTTCTGCGGTGTGCTGTCCATCGGCACTGGCTCACCCGCCTCTTCAGATTGAGAGAGACACAGCTGTTGCGCATCACTGCATACTCCCTCTTCTTCAAATTGCAGAATGCTGCTTGCCTGTGCCCGTGTTTGCGAGCCAACAGATTCTGAGAACAGAAGCAGAGACTCAGCTGGCTCCAGTACAGAACTCTCTGACTGCCTGGGCAATTTGACAGGCGGTGAACAGACAGATGGTTGCTCAACAGTGTTGTGTTCCTGAGAGGAGGTGGAAGGAATTGAAGTCGATGCATTGGCTGCCATCCAACCAACAACAGCTTCAATTTGTTCTTCCCGCAGCAGGGGGGCACGCCAAGCTCCTACCAAAGTGCGCATAAAGGAACGCTCATGGGTAAAACTGGTGGATGCTGTGTCACTGAGGGCGGCAGCAGCCACAGAATCCCCACGTCCTCTCCCTGCTGAAACTCCACGGCCACGACCACGTGCCTTACTCACTGACTTCTTCATCTTGGTAGATTGATAAAGAAAGTCAGAAAAGTTATAAGGCCTAAGTGTGGTTATTACGCAGAGACTGAAGTGAACACTGAAACACAACTGTTCACAATCTGTGAAAGGCTACTCCTTTGTCTACTTCTATAGTGTTTGCAACCAATGTATTGGATACGGATGGAAGCGTGTCACACTAATAGATTATATTTTAAATGGAATGGAGCAGAACCAATTGGAGATAAATGAAAAGGATGAGGCACTGAGACACGCTCAGCAGAGTACAAGCAGCAGTGCTTGAACAAGTAACTGGAGCGTGATGTGCACTCAAAAAATAAAAAACACAGACTGAAGTGAACACTGAAACACAGCTGTTCACAATCTGTGAAAGGCTACTCCTTTGTCTACTTCTATAGTGTTTGCAACCAATGTATTGGATACGGATGGAAGCGCGTCACACTAATAGATTATATTTTAAATGGAATGGAGCAGAACCAATTGGAGATAAATGAAAAGGATGAGGCACTGAGACACGCTCAGCAGAGTACAAGCAGCAGTGCTTGAACAAGTAACTGGAGCGTGATGTGCACTCAAAAAATAAAAAACACAGACTGAAGTGAACACTGAAACACAACTGTTCACAATCTGTGAAAGGCTACTCCTTTGTCTACTTCTATAGTGTTTGCAACCAATGTATTGGATACGGATGGAAGCGCGTCACACTAATAGATTATATTTTAAATGGAATGGAGCAGAACCAATTGGAGATAAATGAAAAGGATGAGGCACTGAGACACGCTCAGCAGAGTACAAGCAGCAGTGCTTGAACAAGTAACTGGAGCGTGATGTGCACTCAAAAAATAAAAAACACAGACTGAAGTGAACACTGAAACACAACTGTTCACAATCTGTGAAAGGCTACTCCTTTGTCTACTTCTATAGTGTTTGCAACCAATGTATTGGATACGGATGGAAGCGCGTCACACTAATAGTTAAATTGCATGGAGCTGCAAGAATTACACTGAAGAAAAAAAAAAGAGTCTGTGAGTGACACGTGCAGATGCCTACAGACAGCGTTGCATGCAGAGCAAACTGCAGCGTCACCTGCACTCACACACACCTTGCAGAGCTGTTAAAACAACACTGCAGGCAAAAGGAAGCTTTACACAGCGGTTGGTGCTAGCCTGCCTACAGCACAGTACACTAAATCGCAATCTCTAACTGTCCCTCAGAGTCAGCACAGCAGCGTTCTGTCCCTTACTGAATTCACAGCACAGTGACGCTAAAATGGCGGCGGCGCCTTTTATAGTGCATTCTGACATCATTTCAGCATCCAATCACAGCCATGCCATTAGTTAACATGACCGCAGCAGTACAGGATGTGCCCACACTTCTTAGGATTCCTCATTGGCTGACTAAAATCACATTGCCTCTCAAAGAATTATGGGAACTTCCGATTCCGGTATACGATATATGGAAAATATCGAAACTAAGTATCGAAAGGCCGATAGAGCTAATATCGGCCGATACCCGATACTTGCGGTATCGTATCGCTCAACACTACCAATGACTTTTGCTCCCCAGTTGCAGACTGGGCAGACCAGGTGATGGTGTTCTTTTTAGTGTCATGCATTGATCTCGCGTTACTGCAGTATGTGACACCTTTGTCGTAGCTTCTGTGCCTGCTGTGGCTAATGTTGCTGCTGTTACAACATTTTTTTTGAAGTGTGGTCTCCATCTGGTGGGTTGCCTGTAATAGAAGGTATGTCAGAGTCCTATTAAACTATTTCTACTCTGAGGAAATTGATGCCACTTTAGTGGTGTGTGACAATAATTTTTTTAAATGTGGAAACTTGAAGTTGGGTGTCCATCTGGTGGGCAGCCTGTAGTAGAAGGTGTGTCAGAGGCCTATTACACTGTTTTTACTCTGTGTAAATTGATGCCACTTTAGTGGTGTGACAATAATTTTTTGAAATGTGTAGACTCCAAGTTGTGTCTCTATCTGGTGGGTTGCCTGTAGTAGAAGGTGTGTCAGAGGCCTATTACACTGTTTCTACTCTGTTGAAACTGATGCCACTTTAGTGGTATGTGACAATAATTTTTTGAAATATGGAGACTCCAAGTGGGGTCTCCGTCTGGTGGGTTGCCTGTGTAAGTAGACCTCCAAGACAGGCAAGCTTGCACTTACAGGTGCTTCTCACAAAATTAGAATATCATCAAAAAGTTAATTTATTTCAGTTCTTCAATACAAAAAGTGAAACTCATATATTATATAGAGTCAATACAGAGTGATCTATTTCAAGTGTTTATTTCTGTTAATGTTGATGATTATGGCTTACAGCCAATGAAAACTCAAAAGTCATTATCTCAGTAAGTTAGCATACTTTCTAACACCAGCTTGAAAAATGATTTTAAAATCCAAAATAATGGCCTACTGAAATGTACAGTATGTTCAGTAAATGCACTCATGTTGGCAGCGGTTTATTCACAATACTCTCCATGCGTGTGACAACAGAACTTGTTTATTCAGGAACAATATATGATAAGCTTAATAGATCAGGAACAAACCATCTGTGCGTCTCTATCTGTGCAGCATCTACAGCAGGCTGCTTCTCTCATGCACAGACACAGGTAAACAGGAAATACCGTCACATGCTCTCCCTGTATGAGCCTCTGGGAGTTTTTTTTTGTTCTAACTTTATGAACAGCATACAAATCTAGCAACTAAACACTCATAGACAGGAATTGAGTTTTTGCACCAAAAATATCTCAACACCCCCACTCAACAACTACTTATCCTGTTAGTCCCATTGAGGTTCTGAAGTCCACAAACTTGGTTCTTGATAATGGCTTTGTCATACCATGAGCTATCATCTTGTCAGACTTGCAATAAACAAACTCTGAGTACACCACGTTCCACTAAGGCATGTAAGTGGTGATGTTTTACATCAATGTGCTTAGTCCTTGCACTAATCTTCTCTCTGCTGGTAAGTTTAATGCATCCTTGGTTGTCCTCATAGATAACTGTTGGTTGAGCTATTGGCTTGCCGAAATCTTCCAAAAGTTGTTTCAACCAGACATATATTCTGCTTCTGTAGATAATGCGACTGACACTTGTTATCTGCAAGACCAAGAAATTGAATTTTCTCCTAACTTGAACAAGTAACCACTTGTTGATTTCCGATCACTTGAATCTCCAAGCCAAATCTACATCCACATAACCTCTGAGAGTGAGATCTTCTGATGCAGATATCTTAAGATTTAGCCTTTGAGTTTCAACATACTTCTTCCACTTTCACAGAGTACGGTTCTTTCTCTCTGCAAAGCTATATTATACTGGGTTGTATGGAATTGTAGTCTTGGAACACGATTCCATTCTTTTTCGAAATGCTTTGCACCTTACCACTTGTATATTCAGTTCCATTATCTGCACGCAGGGCTTTTGGCATTCTTCCAAATTTGTTAAACACTACAGCAAGATATTCTTTAAGTTTCTGTGGAACATCATCCTTACTGTAAAGCAGGTAGGCAACTGTATATCTGGAGTAGTCATCAATAAATGTGAAAAAAATATCTCTTCTTGCTAGGAGTTTGAACACTCAATGGACCACATACATTTGTATGTATCAGATCCAGAGGCTGTGCAGATATAGTGGTGCTTATCTTATTTTAGGAAAGGATTTTCTGGACATTTTCCCTTTAAGACAGCTAGTGCACTTCATCATTTGACTACACTGGTTGATTTCAATACTATTTGCAAGTTGAGCTAGCTTCCTTACTGCTTCTGGGTCTCTGTGCCCAAGACGTCTGTGCCATACATGTACAGTATACAGTTCTTATGCAGATCTTGTCTAGCACTGTACACTCTTTCTTTGCATTTTAGCTGATAAAGTTCATCTTTCATTTTTGCTTATGCAAGAGTGTCACCCTTCTTTGAGATGATGCAGCTGTTATATTTAAAAGTAACTACATTCCCCTTTGTGAACATTTTTACTGACAGAAGATTGTTTTCAAGGCTGGGAACATAGAGAACATTCTTTACTGCGATCTTTCTGCTTTGTGGTGAGGAAACTGGACAGTGGAGGTAACAGTTTCCTACTCCTTCTGAAGTCATATAGTGACATATAATATGTCCTTTTTCTGACTTGCTTTCAGTAAGGTCAGTGAAGAAATTCTTGTTGTCATATGACTGCTTGCACCAGAATCTGTACACCATTTATGCTTTGCAGATGGGCTTGTACTGGCATTAAATACAGCTTCAGCACATGCAGAATCTTCCTTTACTGATGTTTTAACTCTTTGATGACTGTTCTGCTTTTTAAGCTGACTCATTCTTGCTTTCCAAATTCTGCAGTCTGCTTTAAGGTGGCTGGGCTTTTTACAGACAAAACATTCATGAGTTTCTCTTAGATTGCTCTTATATTGAGGGAAATCCTGTGTCTTTAATGTTGTTTCTGCTCCAGATTCATTAATGCTGCTTACATGCTGCATTTTTCTCTTGAAATCATCTACAAGTTTTCCTTTAACATACTTTAGTGTCAGCTCATCATCTGGCCGTGCATCTAGTGCAGTCACGAGTGTGTCATAACTCTCTGGAAGACCACTTAATAGAAGTGCAGCAACATGAAAATCTTTAATTTCTTCTCCAATACCCCTGAGACGCTCCACAATCTCTAGGGTGTTTCTTATATAGTCCTGCATATTCTGTCCATCACTTAGCTTAGACTGATACAGTTTTCTCATGAGATAAAGCTTATTGCTGAGATTTAATCTTTCATGCACTTTCTGTAACTCATCCCACATCTCCTTTGCAGTTGCACACTTGCATATATGCACAATCTGATTATCATCTACACTGAGGGAGATCATGCTTTGTGCTTTCTGATCCTTCTCTAGCCAATCATCTGGTAATGGATGAGGCACTTGTTCCTGAGTATATTTCCTTGTACCTTCTCTTATGAGCAGCATCTTCACCTTGAATTTCCAGGACTGGTAGTTCTGGTTAGTGAGGCTTGGCACTGAGAACTTGACAGGATTGCTGCTAGTGGACATCTTCTCTGTTGCTCTGTGCTGCATTTGCTCTGGGCTTCAGTTGCTGTGTTACTCTGGGGTTCTGTGTCACTCTGAGCAAATAACCTGTTGGCAGCAGATTACTCACGATACTCTCCAAGTGTGTGACAACGGAACTTGTTTATTCAGGAACAATCAGGAACAATATATGATAAGCTTAATAGATCAGGAACAAACCATCTGTGCATCTCTATATGTGCATCATCTACAGCAGGCTGCTTTTCTCACACAGGAAAACAGGAAATGCAGTCACATGCTCTCCCTAGGTGAGCGTCTGTGAGGTTTTTTTTGTTATATCTTTATGAACAGCATACAAATCTATCAACTAAGTACTCATAGACAAGAGTGGAGTTGTTGCACCAAACATACCCCAACAACTCAATACTTGGTCGGAGCTCCTTTTACATCAGTTACTAAAGACCAAAGTCAGCGCAGCTATCTACCAGCAAATTTAAGAGCACTTCATGACTCCCTCTGCTGACAAGCTTTTTGGAGATGGAAATTTCATTCTCCAGGAGGACTCCACACCTGTCCGCTCTGCTAAAAGTACCAATACCTGGTTTAAAAATAACTATCATTGTGCTTGATTGGCCAGCAAACTCGCCTGACCTTAACCCCATAGAGAATCTATGGGGTATTGTCAAGAGGAAGATGAGAGACACCAGACCCAACAATGCAGACAAGCTGAAGGCTGTCATCAAAGCAACCTGGGCTTCCATAACATCTCAGCAGTGTCAAATGCTGATCGCCTGAATGCCACACCACATTGATGCATTAATTGATGCAAAAGGATCCCGGACCAAAAATTATAAGTAGGGTCATCCAGTCATCTATAGACCCTAGAAGGCAACAACTGGTGGTCCTCATTCAAATACTGAACATTAAAAACACTTTATGCGCTGTAGTCTTTTGGTGGTGTGGAAAAGTTGGGTCTAGTCCAGACTCTGTTCATTGTTTTCATATTGAGCCTGTTACCACTTTATGTTGACAGGCGAGAGCATCTGTCTGTTATGACCCCACCAGTGGCACTAAAAACAAGACGCTAGTGGCAGGGCAGCACAACACCTCCAAGGCATAGAAGGACAGATCATGCCAGGTGTCCATCTTTAAGACCCAAAACCTGAAAGTCGCAGTGGAATTAAAGAGTATTCTGGTTTTGTCGGCTAGGTATTGCATTACCATCTTTAAAAACTTTTCCCTTCTTGGAAAAAATACCTGGTCATCAGGGTATGGACGCTGGGATGGAGTCATGAAATTGGTTCAGGTGTTATGTTTTGGTAGCTGAGGAGAATAAACAAAAACGGCAATACACCAGAGAGGCTGGAACCTATTGGATTGCAGTAACCTGAACTAACCACACAACTAGAGTTAGCCGTGGAGCGTTCCTACGTTGATCCTAGACGCCTCGTCACAGCCTGAGAGATAACTACACCTAAAGGCAGAAAGATGAAAGCTATCTGCCCTGGAGCAGATCCCAAAGAAAATAGGAAGCCCCCAAACATGTAATGGCGGTTAGACAAGAAGAAGCACGGACACAGACAGAAAATAGAATGAGCAAACGCTGGGGCCCAATCTTTCTAGACAGAAAAGTACAGGAAAGGATACTCACTGCAATCCAAAAAAAACCCTAAAAAATACCAACTCTTCTGATTGCAAAAACACCTGAGATCACACGATCTCTACCACCTAAATCAGTTCTCTGGTGTAACAAAACTAAGCCGCAGCCACTAAAAAAACAGGAAAAAGCAAATGAACAAACAACAGTGGCTCCAGATAAGCTGAGAGGAGCACAATCCCCCGGAGGGGACCTGGCTGACCTCCACAGAAGTGCAGGGAACAATGCAAAAAGCAAGCACAAAAATAAAAGCAGAAAATATCTTATCTGATAGCAGAAGATGCAGGCAAGACTCAGTAAACTTCCAAATGAACCAGGAACCACAATTGAGACAAGAACAATTGATCACCGGCAACCATCATGGGAGGGAACCTCCCTTATATCAGACCAGTCCATGATCCCAGATTGCCATTCCTCGCTGAAAGGTTCAGTACTGTCTGTAACCACCATAGGGAGCCTCTGCTCAGAAACCATCTCTAGCACATTCATAACACTCAGGCCTTTTGACAGTGTACCAAGAAAAGAGGGGGTAATAAACCCAACAAGTATATAAGCCATTAATAACATCTTTAATTCAATTCATTATTTAAATAAGCATAATGAACAAAATGCATGCAGAAACAGAGGCTGTCTAGCACTGCTGCTGAGATCAGAACAAAATATAACATAACACAATACTGGATTGCTCTAGGGAGATGTGCATCTTTAGTAATAACAAAAGTACTATAGGTAAGCTACTCCTAAAGTGAGTCAATCAAAAGCATATGAAATAGTTAAAAAACTAAGTAAACTTACAAGTAAGTCAGTGTAGTTGATCCCTACCGCCACAACACACATTTCATGGCAACTTTTTAGGAGGCGTATGGTGGGGTAGGATTGACCATGTTATACGGGGTTAATCAACATATCAGCGTCTGTATAGAGGGATCACGTGAACAACGTGCCCTGGGAGCTAATCATATCCTCAATAGCGTTCCGGTTCGCGCCCTGTGGAGCGCAAGCACACGCTCCCATGGGCTGCTCTCCCGAACACTGATGAGATGCGAACGGTGCATGCGCTCATGGGCTAAGTACCTGAGCGGAGGCGACTCGGAGCTTTACCCACTTGGGACCATGAGTAATGTAAGTAGATAGATGGGGATATGGTTTTAAAGTGATTAAGGTGCTTCTGTGAATGAGGGACCAAAAGTGTACAGGAAAATAAAAATATAGAAAGCACACATGTCAGAATGTGAGCAAGTATATCTGCATTGATATAAAAAGATGTGATTCAATGTTATTGTGTAATCAACTTAGTGATGGTGAGTAGTAGATACTAGTGAGTTATGTGTACATAGAGCATAAAATGAAATTAGGTCCTAAAATTTAAAAAAACGTTATTGAGTAATATAAGACTGTGCAGGACATGTATATGTCTAAGGTGAGTCAATAAATAAATAAATAAATAAATGTCAATCAATAATTTAAAGACAAAGTGAAAATGTAAGATGGATTACATACAGAGTTTGTGTCTATGAAACTAAAATAGAAAAAAAAATAGAATTAGAAAGTGCATAGTGCATGTGATTGATATATCCAATTTTACATTATATTCTCAGAAATCTTTTTAATTCAGATTACGGTAATTAAAAATAAAGGGATTAATATATTAGATTTTACACAAAGTATAACATGATGAAAATTGGCATCCATTTCATTACACTAACCAACCTTCCTTTAAAGGTATAGGTAGGAATTGTAAAAAGCATCCAATATCAGGATAATGGGAGAAGCAGGAACCTCCATATTAATCTGGGACATGTTCATCATAGATGGTACTTCAATAGCGTGGAACATCCTCCAATGCCAGGTCATTGTGCAGCACTACCCACAGAGCGGTCTTCAAAGTCATCACATCATTCACACAAAGAGAGAAAATATTGTGGTAGAGTTCTTATAAAGTAGTTTGGTGCGAGGTATATCTTTTTCTCTTTGGTAGCTATTACGTATTTGGCAGTGACTGTAACCTCGTTCTTGGAAACGTTGGTACAAGTGTTTGGCCTGTCTGGAAAAAGCTTCCTCTGTAGAGCAGATTCTTTTAATCCTTAGATGTTGTCCAATGGGGATGCCTCGAATAATTGCCTTTGGGTGAAAAAAGGGTTCAATTTCAGTATAATGGGAGAAGCAGGAACCTCCATATTAATCTGGGACATGTTCATCATAGATGGTACTTCATTGGCGTAGAACATCCTCCAATGCCAGGTCATCGTACAGCACTCTCCATAGCGCAAACTTCAAAGTCATAACACCGTTCACACGAAGAGAGAAAACTGAAATCATAGATGTATAATATGAGACACTGATGGTAAGTTAAACAGCATATATTGCCATAAATCAAAATTAAATTATTAGAATTTAAAACACAGAAAAAATTAAAATATATTAAACAAAATTAGAAACACCCCTATCCCCTAAAAAGTAATACCCCACTATAAGTAAGCCCCAAAACCAAAATTTTCATTAAGTCCGACTGGGGCCACTGTATTCAATCTCTAAATCCAACTGCTCTCAACCTGTGCAAGTCTCTTAAAGAGATCCCCACCCCTTGGGCCTAAGGAAACCTGATCCATAGCTTTTATACGTAGCTTACTTGAGTCACAGTTGTGACATTTTTTTAATTGTTTGGGAAGAGTCTTTCATTGCTCATCTTCTTGAGTCGTTTTAGCCTTAGTCTTAACTTTGCTATGGGTAGCATGGTGGCTCAGTGGTTAGCACTGTAGCTTTGCAGCGCTGGAGTCCTGGGTTCAAATCCCACCCAGGACAACATCTGCAAGGAATTTGTATGTTCTCCCCTTGTTTGCGTGGGTTTCCTCCTAC
This sequence comes from Oophaga sylvatica, assembly GCA_033576555.1. Taxonomy (NCBI): domain Eukaryota; kingdom Metazoa; phylum Chordata; class Amphibia; order Anura; family Dendrobatidae; genus Oophaga; species Oophaga sylvatica. The sequence goes on along the minus strand of JARQOD010005962.1, from coordinate 22,250 downwards.
ATTCCAAAGACATACTGATAGGGAATTTAGATCATGAGCCCCATCGGGGACAGGGATGATAATGTGTGGAAAACTGTAAAGCGCTGTGGAATATAAAAATAAAGATTATTATTTATCAATATCCTGGACATGTTATCAAACATGGACTCTCAGTAGAGATGAGCGACTTTGCCTTTTTTAGGGTCAAGTTGGGTTTCATGAAACCCGACTTTCTCAAAAGTCGAGTCGAACGAAATAGGCCGACTATCGGTAAAAGTCGGGGGTCCGACTGAAACACGAAACCCAATGCAAGTCAATGGGGAAGCAAAGTCGACAGGGAGTGGAGAACAGTAAACACACCTACAGTGCCCATTTCAATGCCAACAACATCAATTCTTATTACTTAAGCTTGGCAACCTTAATTTACTTTACAATAATAGTTACGCATTGAAAACTGAGGGTTATTTGGCTAAAGTTGTGGCGGGGGGCAGGGCTGGCTCCAGGTTTTCGTGGGCCCGGGCAAAAGAGTGTCAGTGTGCCCCTTTAACACATACCACAATTCATGATGCTCCGATACGGCACAGAAATATAGGTATAGTACAATGACAGATACTTTACTTCTTACATTACATAAAGAAAATTAACAAGGAAAACCGGTATAACTTGCACGACAAAGGATGCCCTTAATGTGAATATAATAATAATGAAATTGTGCACATATAAATAGCTCGCAAAGTAGTACCAATGATCCAAGAGAGGTGGGATGGTAGACCATCCGAAGAATTGAAAAACCCTATAAACGAGACGTGGATAAAGACCAGGGGGCCCAAGTGGACCTAGTAAAAATTAGTGCATACACATAATCTGAACAATGTGAATAAAAGATGTTAATGATATTCATATAAAAAACAAAGAAAGAATGCGAAGTATATGATGAAAAATGTGTGAACTTTAATCAAACAATGTTGTACATGAAACAATAATGCATAAAAACACGTATTACAATAAATAATGAATAATAAAATGTACTGGCTGACAGCAAAGGTAATAACCCAGATAATACACACAGGCTCTGAAAATCCCAATAATAGTGAAAATCCACAAAAAAGATGTGTGAAAAATATGTATAAAATATACAAAAATCTATCTAGTCTCAATGCACTAAATGAAACCACAACCAATGTGAATATCTCCTTGGAGAGATTACCCCACTAAGTGAACATAATGTGCTGGTACAATGCAAAATCAGGAACGTGTTAGGGAATGCAAAACAACACCAAGGACTATGTGAAAGGAGACCGCTACCTGAGAGCCTGGATGGGATGCTGACAGCCAAGGAAGAACGCGCCCCGACGCGCGTTTCGGTATTAACAACCTTCGTCAGGGGGATGTAAATGGTTTGTGACTGCAGTCCTTAAATAGTGTCTTAATAAGAACAGCTGATGGAACATCGGCGCATCTCGGCCAGCGGGAGACCGGAAGTCGTCATGGCTAACAGCGTCACATGACCTGGACGAACCCGGAAGTGCCCGACCGCCAGGACATGTAGAGACGCCGTCGGCATGCGACCAAACCGCTTCCGTCTCACCGACATGCGCACATCATCGCTGCATGATCTAAGTATATCTCTCTTGTGCGTTAATAGCCTACCGAAAGCTGTGCCAAACATAATACATATAATAGCAGTTTAGTTGTGCATATAAAATAATAACAACAGTGAACAAATGATATACAGATCATAATATAATGGACCAATACAATTAATAAGTGTATAACAAATATATATCACATCTATTCCTGTGCCTACCAAAAAATGATAAAAATATTGAATAATAATGCATGAAAAATATATATATACAAAATGAAAATTAATTAAACAAATCAAATACCGATTTGAACTATAATTCTTACAGTGCATACAGGTGAACATAATGAAATCCCAAAGTGAACATATAATAAAAACACTGATTACACGAATCAGGTAGGTCATGACACTACAACAAACAAAAAACCACCAAAAGTGTAGAAAAATTGTATAACATAATATGGCATTATTTTTGTAAAATGCACACTTTAATCCAGAGGCCACTCGCAAAGATACTGGAATATGAACTAAAATAGAATAAAAATAAGAATTAATAAAAGACTATACAAACACTAAACCTATGTGCAACTATAAATAAAAAATGAAAATACAGAACAATGAGACAACAATTAAAATAAAATGATTATAAAAAGGGGACAAATGAGAGACACTCATTGAGGCCATGTGGAGACACCGTGTTCAGTGTTCATATCCACCTGGCCTCAAGTTGGGATAACCGTTTACTGATGTTACCTCCTCTATTATTGACAACCAGACGATCTATCCCCGAGACCTTTAATTGAGAAGAATCACAATCGTGATATAACTTAAAATGTCTGGGGATAGTTTTGAGCATTGAAATGTCCTCAACCTCGGCTGCTGCCTTGATGCCCAGTACGTGTTCTCGTACCCTGATTTTCAATTGTCTGGTGGTAAGACCAACGTACTTTAAATCACATGGGCATTCGGCCAAGTATATTACAGCCGAAGATGTACAGGTAATGTTCTGTTTTATTACAAAGTGATGGGAACTGTCAGAGTTGTCAAAACAGTTTGTTTTAACAATATTGGGGCACGCCACACACGATCCACAAGGTTTACACCCGCCCTTACTTAAAGATTTTATTTGCGGATTCTTGATGAAATGACTCCTCACCAATCTGTCTTTCAAATTCTGGGACCTCCTAAATGTCACGCGTGGCCTGTCCCCAATATATTTTGACAAAATCCATCCTGTCTGGCCTGAGCTTCAACTGGTAGGATCAGTCCCTCTGCCTTGTTCACATTTGTGTCACTTGACAAGTGGAAAGGTTTTTAATATTAGAGTAGGACTGTCCCACAAAGGGTTGCCTTGACGTGGCGGGATGGCTTGTACATTCTTTTGATCAAAATTATGTTTACCAAATACCCTTATTATTATTACAACTTCATGCAATTTTTGCAATATATATTTTTTATTTTGTTTTATTTTAGGATATTTGTTTCTTGTTTTTTGTTTTCTCTGTTTAATGGTCATGTGTTTGATATGCATTTACATTTTGCATACACATCAACTTATTATTTTTTCAGTTCAGACCCAGTTTTTTATTTAGTTCTTAGTGCATTCTGTGCATATAAGGGTGTGACCGCCCTGTTTCTGAGTTTAGAAAATCCATCCTGTCTGGCCTGAGCTTCAACTGGTAGGATCAGTCCCTCTGCCTTGTTCACATTTGTGTCACTTGACAAGTGGAAAGGTTTTTAATATTAGAGTAGGACTGTCCCACAAAGGGTTGCCTTGACGTGGCGGGATGGCTTGTACATTCTTTTGATCAAAATTATGTTTACCAAATACCCTTATTATTATTATTACAACTTCATGCAATTTTTGCAATATATATTTTTTATTTTGTTTTATTTTAGGATATTTGTTTCTTGTTTTTTGTTTTCTCTGTTTAATGGTCATGTGTTTGATATGCATTTAAATTTTGCATACACATCAACTTATTATTTTTTCAGTTCAGACCCAGTTTTTTATTTAGTTCTTAGTGCATTCTGTGCATATAAGGGTGTGACCGCCCTGTTTCTGAGTTGAGAAAATCCATCCTGTCTGGCCTGAGCTTCAACTGATGTTCCATCAGCTGTTCTTATTAAGACACTATTTAAGGACTGCAGTCACAAACCATTTACATCCCCTGACGAAGGTTGTTAATACCGAAACGCGCGTCGGGGCGCGTTCTTCCTTGGCTGTCAGCATCCCATCCAGGCTCTCAGGTAGCGGTCTCCTTTCACATAGTCCTTGGTGTTGTTTTGCATTCCCTAACACGTTCCTGATTTTGCATTGTACCAGCACATTATGTTCACTTAGTGGGGTAATCTCTCCAAGGAGATATTCACATTGGTTGTGGTTTCATTTAGTGCATTGAGACTAGATAGATTTTTGTATATTTTATACATATTTTTCACACATCTTTTTTGTGGATTTTCACTATTATTGGGATTTTCAGAGCCTGTGTGTATTATCTGGGTTATTACCTTTGCTGTCAGCCAGTACATTTTATTATTCATTATTTATTGTAATACGTGTTTTTATGCATTATTGTTTCATGTACAACATTGTTTGATTAAAGTTCACACATTTTTCATCATATACTTCGCATTCTTTCTTTGTTTTTTATATGAATATCATTAACATCTTTTATTCACATTGTTCAGATTATGTGTATGCACTAATTTTTACTAGGTCCACTTGGGCCCCCTGGTCTTTATCCACGTCTGGTTTATAGGGTTTTTCAATTCTTCGGATGGTCTACCATCCCACCTCTCTTGGATCATTGGTACTACTTTGCGAGCTATTTATATGTGCACAATTTCATTATTATTATATTCACATTAAGGGCATCCTTTGTCGTGCAAGTTATACCGGTTTTCCTTGTTAATTTTCTTTACTTGTTTTGCTGTGTTTTGCACAGGTTCTTCTACGCTATACATTGGATATGGATCTTAAGAGCAGGGAGGCATCTTGGTTGGGTCAAGTCAATGATGTGTTTAACAATGTTGGTACTGGCAATAACATGAATATTGCACAGAACAATGAGTCTTTTTTTAAATCTATTTAAAAGCTGCTTTTCAAAAGGACTCGTATTTGGTGGACTAGGGCATTTTTACAGAACTACATTGAGAAAAAGCTCATTCCTAGAGGTCTGAGAGTGAGAGTAACACCTGCATTTGCTATACAGGATGATGACTTTATAAATGATTGGGAAACCATTTGTAATGGTACCTCATGGAAATTAATGGAACTTTTGATTAGCTTGAATTCTAAATCCATTAATGAAGTTGATAAAAATTTGGATGAGCTGTTTGAACAGGCCAAGAGTAATTTAGCTGCAGACCAGTTCAAGATCCTGAATGAGAACCTTGATAAGGAGCTTGATTTATTAGTCAAAGACATCCAAAAGAGACAGACGACTAAATTACAAAGAGACCAAAATGACCGCACTCAAGGAAGGATTTATAGATGGAGAAGAGTCATTACAGCCAACCGTGAGGGCTCCCCTACCAGGTCTTCACACCTATCAGTGAGCGATGTGTCTCTGGCCTCCTCGTCTGTTTCTGTGGTATCTGCAAACACTCCCAAAAGGAAAAGGAATCAATATTTTCAATCTAATAAGCGCAACCATTCTCCGGATTCTGGCAACCAGTTGAAGGTAATTAATTTGAGCAGCCATATTTTTTCTGAGGTGGAAATTGATGTACTTTCTAAAGGCTTGACCTTTTGTCCAACTGCATCTTTTGATTGCTTCACTGCAGTTAAGGACCTTCACTTATTTGCCAGAAAACTAATTTTTAAACGTATGTTCCATAATGAGAGTGTTTGTGCAATTTTTCCCACAGAGACGGAACAGGAGGCGTTAGCTGATCTTGAACAGCTAGCAAGGGAGCACCACTCGACCACTGAAGGTGAGGTGCCTGATGTAATTAAGAAGAGATCTATTAAATTTCCACCGCTATCATCTTGTTCAGCTGTTGACATTTTTGTCAAGACAGTCAGCAGAGAACTCGCTAAGATCCCGGTGTATCCACCAATCCAGAATCTGAGTGACTTGGAAAAGAAAGGGTTACAAAGAATAATGAGTTTGCAAGATGTGGTGATTAAACCAGCAGATAAGGGTGGGAATGTTGTGGTGTGGCCTGTAGAGCTTTATGAATCGGAGGCTTCCCGGCAGTTGAGTAATGCTGAATATTACAAAAAATTGACTTTCAATCCTTTGTCTAAATTTCAAACACAGCTTAATGATCTCCTACGGGAGGCCAATGATGAGGGAATTATCACAAATGATCTACGAGTAGCACTACAGGTCAAAGAGCCAATCATTCCCACCCTATATCTACTTCCAAAAATTCATAAAAATCAGAAGACACCACCTGGGAGACCTATCATTTCTGGACGAGGAAATTATTTAGAAAAAGTGAATCAATATATAGATTCAGTGTTACAGCCGTTTGTGTCTACTTTGCCTTCATATACAAAGGACACCAATGAATTTTTAAAGAAGATTGATGGAATGCATGTTGATCAAGATTGTGTATTGGTGACTTGTGATATAGAGTCACTATATACAAATATCAAACACACCGATGGCCTTGCAGCAGTTTCTTATTTTTTGCAATTTTCTTCTTTTTCTAGAGCATATATTGTTTTTTTTATTAATTTGTTAGAATTTGCTCTATCAAAAAATTTCTTTCTTTTTGGGGGGTCCTTCTTCTTACAAGTCCAGGGAACAGCAATGGGGGCGTCTTTTGCCCCGTCGTACGCCAACCTGTTCCTTGGACTGTGGGAGAGGGACCTTTTTTCATCTGACTGCACGGAATCTATGGAGCGTGTCCCATTTTGGACGCGCTACATAGATGACGTATTTTTTATTTGGCAGGGTTCCATCGAGACACTGACTGAGTTCATTGCGGGTTTGAATATTAATAGCATCAACATGCATTTCACATTTTTTTATCATACTCACACAATTGAGTTTTTGGATGTCCGTGTGGTGAAGGACACAGATGGCTGTCTTCAAACAACTCTCTTCCGGAAAAAGACGGCGGTGAATGCTCTTGTTCATGCCACTTCTTCTCATCCAAGGTCCTTGGTTAATTCCGTCCCCATAGGACAATTTCTACGTCTGAGACGTATTTGTTCCAGAGATGAAGATTTTTTCCAACAAGCAGTGTTATTGAAAGAGAGGTTTTTAGAACGTGGGTACAGTAGGAGGTCCATAAAAAGGGCCTTCAATAGAGCTAAGCATAGTACTCGTCATGATGCTCTCTATACTAAACAACCGAGAGATGAAACAAATTTGGTACGTTTTGTTGCACAACTTAGTGGACAAAGTGATAAGTTGAGGCAATGTTTGAATCAACATTGGGCTATACTGAATGTGGATCCGGTTTTGTCAAAATATATTGGGGACAGGCCACGCGTGACATTTAGGAGGTCCCAGAATTTGAAAGACAGATTGGTGAGGAGTCATTTCATCAAGAATCCGCAAATAAAATCTTTAAGTAAGGGCGGGTGTAAACCTTGTGGATCGTGCGTGGCGTGCCCCAATATTGTTAAAACAAACTGTTTTGACAACTCTGACAGTTCCCATCACTTTGTAATAAAACAGAACATTACCTGTACATCTTCGGCTGTAATATACTTGGCCGAATGCCCATGTAATTTAAAGTACGTTGGTCTTACCACCAGACAATTGAAAATCAGGGTACGAGAACACGTACTGGGCATCAAGGCAGCAGCCGAGGTTGAGGACATTTCAATGCTCAAAACTATCCCCAGACATTTTAAGTTATATCACGATTGTGATTCTTCTCAATTAAAGGTCTCGGGGATAGATCGTCTGGTTGTCAATAATAGAGGAGGTAACATCAGTAAACGGTTATCCCAACTTGAGGCCAGGTGGATATGGACACTGAACACGGTGTCTCCACATGGCCTCAATGAGTGTCTCTCATTTGTCCCCTTTTTATAATCATTTTATTTTAATTGTTGTCTCATTGTTCTGTATTTTCATTTTTTATTTATAGTTGCACATAGGTTTAGTGTTTGTATAGTCTTTTATTAATTCTTATTTTTATTCTATTTTAGTTCATATTCCAGTATCTTTGCGAGTGGCCTTGGATTAAAGTGTGCATTTTACAAAAATAATGCCATATTATGTTATACAATTTTTCTACACTTTTGGTGGTTTTTTGTTTGTTGTAGTGTCATGACCTACCTGATTCGTGTAATCAGTGTTTTTATTATATGTTCACCTTGGGATTTCATTATGTTCACCTGTATGCACTGTAAGAATTATAGTTCAAATCGGTATTTGATTTGTTTAATTAATTTTCATTTTGCATATATATATTTTTCATGCATTATTATTCAATATTTTTATCATTTTTTGGTAGGCACAGGAATAGATGTGATATATATTTGTTATACACTTATTAATTGTATTGGTCCATTATATTATGATCTGTATATCATTTGTTCACTGTTGTTATTATTTTATATGCACAACTAAACTGCTATTATATGTATTATGTTTGGCACAGCTTTCGGTAGGCTATTAACGCACAAGAGAGATATACTTAGATCATGCAGCGATGATGTGCGCATGTCGGTGAGACGGAAGCGGTTTGGTCGCATGGCGACGGCGTCTCTACATGTCCTGGCGGTTGGGCACTTCCGGGTTCGTCCAGGTCATGTGACGCTGTTAGCCATGACGACTTCCGGTCTCCCGCTGGCCGAGATGCGCCGATATTCCATCAGCTGTTCTTATTAAGACACTATTTAAGGACTGCAGTCACAAACCATTTACATCCCCTGACGAAGGTTGTTAATACCGAAACGCGCGTCGGGGCGCGTTCTTCCTTGGCTGTCAGCATCCCATCCAGGCTCTCAGGTAGCGGTCTCCTTTCACATAGTCCTTGGTGTTGTTTTGCATTCCCTAACACGTTCCTGATTTTGCATTGTACCAGCACATTATGTTCACTTAGTGGGGTAATCTCTCCAAGGAGATATTCACATTGGTTGTGGTTTCATTTAGTGCATTGAGACTAGATAGATTTTTGTATATTTTATACATATTTTTCACACATCTTTTTTGTGGATTTTCACTATTATTGGGATTTTCAGAGCCTGTGTGTATTATCTGGGTTATTACCTTTGCTGTCAGCCAGTACATTTTATTATTCATTATTTATTGTAATACGTGTTTTTATGCATTATTGTTTCATGTACAACATTGTTTGATTAAAGTTCACACATTTTTCATCATATACTTCGCATTCTTTCTTTGTTTTTTATATGAATATCATTAACATCTTTTATTCACATTGTTCAGATTATGTGTATGCACTAATTTTTACTAGGTCCACTTGGGCCCCCTGGTCTTTATCCACGTCTGGTTTATAGGGTTTTTCAATTCTTACATTACATGACTGATATCTATTTAAATTCTACAATAGCTCAAAAACCGGACAGTATATTCCTCCATACAGTATTATAGCCACCACATAGTGCGCCATACAGAATAATGAGCCCCATATATTGCTCCATACAGAATAATCGGTTATATAATGTTCCATACAGTATATGATGAGCTCCACATAATGTTACAGTATATGATAATCCCCATATTATGTGCCATACAGTATAGGACTGTCCCCATAGAGTATAATGAGCCCCACATATTGCTCCATACAGTATAATGAGTCGCATATAAAGCTCCATACAGTATATGATGGGCCCAATATATTGCTCCATACAGAATGGGCTCCATATAATGCTCCATACAAAATAGGCCCCATATGTGCTCTATATGATGCTCCATACCCTATATGATGCCACATAAGTAATGAACCCCATATGATGCTCCAGTATATGATGGGCCCATGGATGATGCTCCAGTGTATAATGGGCCCCGTATATGATGTGCTAGTGTATGATGGACCAATATAATGCTCCATATATAATGGGCCCCATATGATGCTCCAGTATATGATGGGCCCCATGGATGATGCTCCAGTGTATGATGGGCCTATATAATGCTCCATATATAACGGGCCCCATTTAAAATGCTCCTGTGTATAATGGGCCCCGTATATGCTGCTCCAGTGTCTGATGGGCCCCATTTATAATGTTCCAGTGTATGATGGGCCCCATTGATGATGCTCCAGTGTATTATGGGCCTATATAATGCTCCATATATAATGGCCCCATTTATAATGCTCCAGTGTATAATGGGCCCCATATATGCTGCTTCAGTGTCTGATGGGCCCCATTTATAAAGCTCCAGTGTGTGATGGGCCCCATGGATGATGCTCCAGTGTATGATGGGCCGATATAATGCTCCATATATAATGGGCTCCATTTATAATGCTCCAGTGTATAATGGGCCCCATATATGCTGCTCCAGTGTCTGATGGGCCCCATTTATAATGCTCCAGTGTATGATGGGCCCCATGGATGATGCTCCAGTGTATGATGGGCCTATATAATGCTCCATATATAATGGGCCCCATTTATAATGCTCCAGTGTATATTGGGCCCCATATATGCTGCTCCAGTGTCTGATGGGCCCCATTTATAAAGCTCCAGTGTATGATGGGCCCCATGGATCATGCTCCAGTGTATGATGGGCCAATATAATGCTCCATATATAATGGGCCCTATATGATGCACCAGTATATGATGGGCCCCATGTATGATGCTCCAGTGTATGATGGGCCTATATAATGCTCCATATATAATGGGCCCCATTTATAATGCTCCAGTGTATAATGGGCTCTAGCTATGATGCTCAAGTGTATGATGGGCCCCATATATAATTCTCCAATGTATAATGCTCCCCATATATTGCTCCAAACATTAAAAAAAATGAAATACCTCTCCTCGCTGGGCACTGCTCTACTCTGGACTCCTCAGCATCGCCATCTTCCAGCTCTCTACACTTGGACTGTTCAGGCAGATGGCGTACAGACATGACATCATTATGCTTTCTGACCTGAATGTCACTGTCAGGAAACGCAGAAGACGTCACAGCGGTGGAGCAGGGAGAGGTAAGTATTGCAAGTGCTGGGGCCCTGAGCAAGCAGGGGGGGCCCACTCATGGGCGACGGAACTGGCACAAGGCCCCCCATAGTACACCAGTGTGTCTGATGGCGATTGGGCCCCCCACCGTCAGAGACACTTTTGCATGCCGTCGAGGTGGAGCGATCGCTGCAGCCTCTGCTTACAACTGGAGTCTACGGGTGAGCGACGGATGTGCGAGCACAGTCTTCGCACCTTATCGAGCAGGGCTGTTAACTCCGGATAATTATTTAGGAAGCACTGCACCACCAGGTTCAAGGTGTGAGCCAGACAAGGAATGTGTCTGAGTTTTTCCAGGGCTATGGCCACCACAAAATTACGGCCGTTATCACTGACTACCTTGCCTGGCGCAAGATGTGGACTGCCCAGCCATGACTCAGTTTCTCGCTGCAAGTAGTCGGCCAGTACCTCCGCAGTGTGTCTGTTGTAGCCCAAAGACATCATCTTTAAAACAGCCTGCTGACGCTTACCACTAGCTGTTTGATAGAGGGACACCTCGTGTGCAACACTGGCAGCAGCGGATGGAGTGCTCGTGCGACTGCGCTCTGTCGACGAGCTTTAGCTTCTGGAGGAGGAGGGTCGAACGCTTACAGCCAACTGTTGCCTATACCGTGGGTTAGGCAGCACTGTCCCACCGCCGCTGTCCCCTGTGGAGCGTGCATCCACCACATTCACCCAGTGCGCAGTGATGGACACGTAATGGCCCTGGCCATGCCTACTGGCCCATGCATATGTTGTGAGGTGCATCTTTCCACTCACTGACTGTTTGAGTGCATGGACAATGCAGTCTTTCACATTCAGGTGGCGGGCAGGGATGGCTTTTTGTTATGTTTCGGTAACTGAGGAGAAATAACAAAAAATAGCAAAAGCGGTAATACACCAGAGAGGCTGGAACCTATTGGATTGCAGTAATCTGAACTAAACATAAACTAGAAGTAGCCATGGAGCGTTCCTACGGTGATCCTAGACGCCTCGTCACAGCCTGAGAGATAACTACCCCTAAAGGCAGAAAGATGAAAGCTATCTGCCCCGGAGCAGATCCCCAAAGAAAATAGGAAGCCCCCAAACATGTAATGGAGGTTAGACAAGAAGAAAGCACGGACACAGACAGAAAATAGAATGAGCAAATGCTGGGGTCCAATCTGTCTAGACAGAAAAGTACAGGAAAGAATTCTGACTGCAATCCAAAAAAAACCCTAACAAAAATACCAACACTTCTGATTGCCAAAAAACCTGAGATCACACGATCTCATCCACCTAAATCAGATTTCTGGTGTAACAAAACGCTATTCAGCAAATAAAAAGTAACAAAGGAGCAAAGCAAAAGTGCAGACAAAAACGGAGCACAATTGCAGCGCCAGACCCCCAAAAGGGGACAGGCTGCAGTCCACTGCAAGCAGCAAACCAGCAGAGAAAATCAAACAGAGGAAAAAAAAAACAGCAAAAACTTATCTGAGGGAGAGCAAGAAACTAGCTGAGCTCCAAGCAAGACCAGAAGGAACAATTGATAACCGGCAAGGCTGCTGGGAACTCAGGCCACTTATATCCTACCATTCAGCGCCAGCTGAAGGCCATTCAGTAATCAGTTCATTACCCTCAGCAACCACCGGAGGGAGCCCCAGCTCAGAAGCTGCCTCCAGCACATTCACAACAGCTTTTCTAGAAAAGAAGTACCGACTGGATAGGTCATAGCGTGGGACAGCCTAGTCCATGAGCTCTCAGAACACTGAGCTTTCAACCAAACGGAAGGGCATCATCTCTAATGAGATCAGTTTGGCAATGTAGGTGTTCAAAGCCAGTGTACGCGGATGAGAGGATGAGTACTTTCTTGTCCTACTCAGAGTGTCTGCTAGGGTGAGCTGGACATGAGAGCTGCATATGGGTGAACTAGCGGTGGACATGACGGACTGAGAGGGGGTTGGTGATGGTGATGGTGGTGGTGGTGGTGGTGATGGCCTAGTTTCAGTCTTTCATGCAAAAACATTGTGATTCCCTGACTACTTTGGACTTGTGACAACACCTCAACATTTCTTGCTGGTGGTGTGCTAACCGGTGGGCTTACAGTGGGGGAAGCGATGGAGAGTTGGTGGCTACCTTCAGTCTGAGCAGGTGCACATGTGCTACCTGAGGTTTTGTAGTCCGTCCACGCTTGCAAGTGCATGCTGATTAAATGCTAAGCATGCAACTGGTATTCAAATTTCTGAGATTTTTCCCTCGGCTAAAGGTCCTTCCGCACTTCTTACAGATAACCTTTGTCTCATCAATAAGATTTTGGTAAAAAAAAGTACCACACTGTACTCTTCCTACTATGGTATAAATTTTCAGGGCTTGCACGCTGTGCTAATTTGACCATCTGGCCAAGCTGTCCTGCAACTCTTTTTGTTTTTTTAACACGTTTTTGGACTGCTACGGGCCTGCCAGATAACCGCTGCTGCGATGTCGATGCCTGCTGTGGATCCTTCTGCTCTTCTGAGCTATTGCCAGCGGCAACCTCTTCCCCAATGGATGCCAATCCGGGGTCAACAACTGGGTCATCCATCACCTCCTCTTCAATTTCATCTGCTCCTTCCTCTGTGTCACCGTGTAAGGTGGTATAGTATGCGGGAAGTGGCACCTGATTTTTATCAGGGTCAGATTCTGGCTCAGTCGACTGCGACTGGGTGATTGTACCAGCAGAATCATCTAGCAGTGGCTATGCATCAGTGCACTCCATGTTAGATTCATCTTGGACTGGGGAATTCAGGATTTGACTTGATAACCCTGGCATGGTATGTGAAAAGAGCTCCATGGAGTAATCTGAAGTGTGGCCTGCCGAATCCTTCACTTTTGGTGGGGTGAAGGACACAAGGAAAGATGTTGTTCCTGACCAGGAGCCTGCACTGACGATTCAGTGCTTGCAATTTTTGAAATTTCAGAAGAGGAGGCGATAGAGCTGGAGGCTGTTTCGGCAAAGTAAGACAAAACCTGTTCCTGATGCTCCGGCTTTAAAAGCGGTTTACCTACTCCCAGAAAAGGGAGACTTCCAGGTCTTTTTGAGACACACGATGACGCAGGCTCAACACCTCCTGCCTTAGGTGCTATTGTGCTTTTGGCACTACCAGCAGATGCACCACCACCACCATCAGTACCAGCTGGACCCCACGCCCACATCCATGGCCTCTTCCACCATACTTCCTCATGTTTGGGAAAATGTACCCAAAATACCAGCAGATATATGGTACTTTATCAGAAGCGTACAGCTGTATACGGTGAAGGGGAAAATTCTAAATCTCCGTCTATATTTCTAAAGTAACACACAGACGCTCACAGGCTCAGTATGGATTAGACCAGTATATAAAATGCTGAAAAAGGGTACTGTATCAGAAGATACCAGGTGTATAAAGTGTTGGTATAATTTTGAAATCTCTGTATATATTTCCAGAGTAACACACAGACGCTCACAGGCTCATTATGGATTAGACCAGAGCATAAAAAGCAGAAAAAGGGTAATGTATCAGAAGCGTACAGCTGTATACAGTCTAGGGATAATTGTAAATCTCAGTATATATTTCCAGAGTCAGACACGGACTCTCACAGGCTCAGTATGGATTACACGAGAATATAAAAAGCAGAAAAAGGGTACTGTATCACAAGCGCACAGCTGTATACAGTGTTGGGGTAATTTTAAATCTCCGTATGTAATTCAGGAGTAACATACAGATGCTCACAGGCTCAGTATGGAATAGACCAGAATGTAAAAAGCTGAAAAAGGGTAATGTATCAGAAGATTACAGCTGTATACAGTCTAGAGGTAATTGTAAATCTCTGTATATATTTCCAGAGTAACACACAGATGCTCACAGGCTCAGTATGGATTAGACCAGAATATAAAAAGCTGAAAAAGGGTAATGTATCAGAAGATTACAGCTGTTTACAGTCTAGGGGTAATTGTAAATCTCCGTATATATTTCCGGAGTAACACACTGACGCTTACAGGCTCAGTATGGATTACACCAGAATTTAAAAAGACGAAAAAGGGAACTGTATCACAAGCGTACAGCTGTATACAGTGTTGGGGTAAATTTAAATCTACGTATATATTTCAGGAGTAACAAACAGACGCTCACAGGCTCAGTATGGATTAGACCAGAATATAAAAAGCAGATAAATGGCAATGTATCAGAAGATACCAGGCGTATACAGTGTTGGGGTAATTTTAAATCTCTGTATATATTTCCTGAGTAACACACTGATGCTCACAGGCTCAGTATGGATTAGACCAGAATATAAATAGCAGAAAAAGGGTAATGTATCAGAAGATACCAGGCGTATACAGTGTTGGGGTAATTTTAAATCTCTGTATATATTTCCTGAGTAACACACTGATGCTCACAGGCTCAGTATGGATTAGACAAGAATATAAAAAGCTGAAAAAGGGTAATGTATCAGAAGATTACAACTGTATACAGTCTAGGGGTAATTCTAAATCTCCGTATATAATTCCGGAGTAACACACAAACGCTCATAGGCTCAGTATAAATTAGACCAGAATATAAAAAGCAGAAACACCAGATACCAGGTGTATAGAGTATAGTGTAAAAATTGTAAATCTCCGTATATATTTCTGGAGTCACACACAGGCGTTCTCAGGCTCAGTATGGATTAGACAAGAATATAAAAAGCTGAAAAATGGTACTGTATCACAAGCGTACAGCTGTATACAGTATAGGGGTAATTGTAAATCTGCGCATATATTTCTGGAGTAACACACAGACGCTCACAGGCTCAGTATGGATTAGACCAGAATATTAAAAGCAGAAAAAGGGTACTCTATCACCACATACCAGGTGTATATAGTATAGTGAAAAAATTGTAAATCTCCGTATATATTTCTGGAGTCACACACAGACGCTCTCAGGCTCGCTATGGATTAGACAAGAATATAAAAAGCTGAAAAAGGGTACTGCATCACAAGTGTACAGCTGTATACAGTATAGGGGTAATTGTAAATTGTAAATCTCCGTATATATTTCCGGACTAACACACAGACGCTCACAGGCTCAGTATTGATTAGACCAGAATATAAAAAGCAGAAAAAGGGTACTGTATCACCAGATACCAGGTGTATATAGTATAGTGAAAAAATTGTAAATCTCTGTATATATTTCTGGAGTCACACACAGACGCTCTCAGGCTCAATATGGATTAGACAAGAATATAAAAAGCTGAAAAAGGGTACTGTATCACAAGCGTACAGCTGTATACAGTATAGGGGTAACTGTAAATCTCCATATATATTTCTGGAGTAACACACAGACGCTCACAGGCTCAGTAATGATTAGACCAGAATATAAAAAGCAGAAAAAAGGTACTGTATCAGAAGCGTATAGCTGTATACAGTGTTGGGGTAATTTTAAATCTCTGTATATATTTCCTGAGTAACACACTGATGCTCACAGGCTCAGTATGGATTAGACCAGAATATAAATAGCAGAAAAAGGGTAATGTATCAGAAGATACCAGGCGTATACAGTATAGGGGTAATTGTAAATCTACGTATATATTTCAGGAGTAACAAACAGACGCTCACAGGCTCAGTATGGATTAGACCAGAATATAAAAAGCAGATAAATGGCAATGTATCAGAAGATACCAGGCGCATACAGAGTTGGGGTAATTTTAAATCTCTGTATATATTTCCGGAGTAACACACAGACGCTCACAGGCTCAGTATGGATTAGACCAGAATATAAAAAGCAGAAAAAGGGTAATGCATCAGAAGGTGCCAGGCGTATACAGTGTTGGGGTAATTTTAAATCTCTGTATATATTTCCTGAGTAACACACTGATGCTCACAGGCTCAGTATGGATTAGACCAGAATATAAATAGCAGAAAAAGGGTAATGTATCAGAAGATACCAGGCGTATACAGTATAGGGGTAATTGTAAATCTCCGCATATATTTCTGGAGTAACATACAGACGCTCACAGGCTCAGTATGGATTAGAACAGAATATTAAAAGCAGAAAAAGGGTACTCTATCACCAGATACCAGGTGTATATAGTATAGTGAAAAAATTGTAAATCTCCGTATATATTTCTGGAGTCACACACAGACGCTCTCAGGCTCACTATGGATTAGACAAGAATATAAAAAGCTGAAAAAGGGTACTGCATCACAATTGTACAGCTATATACAGTATAGGGGTAATTGTAAATCTCCGTATATATTTCCGGAGTAACACATAGACGCTCATAGGCTCAGTATTGATTAGACCAGAATATAAAAAGCAGAAAAAGGATACTGTATCACCAGATACCAGGTGTATATAGTATAGTGAAAAAATTGTAAATCTCTGTATATATTTCTGGAGTCACACACAGATGCTCTCAGGCTCAATATGGATTAGACAAGAATATAAAAAGCTGAAAAAGGGTACTGTATCACAAGCGTACAGCTGTATACAGTATAGGGGTAACTGTAAATCTCCGTATATATTTCTGGAGTAACACACAGACGCTCACAGGCTCAGTAATGATTAGACCAGAATATAAAAAGCAGAAAAAGGGTACTGTATCACCAGATACCAGGTGTATATAGTATAGTGAAAAAATTGTAAATCTCCGTTTATATTTCTGGAGTCACACACAGACGCTCTCAGGCTCAGTATGGATTAGACCAGATTATAAAATGTAGAAAAAGGGGTACTGTATCAGAAGCTTACAGCTTACAGCTGTATACAGTGTTGGGGAAATTTTAAATCTCCATATACAGTATATTTCCGGAGTAACACACAGATGCACACAGGTTCAGTATGGATTAGACAAGAATATAAAAAGCTGAAAAAGGGTACTGTATCACAAGCGTACAGCTATATACAGTGTATGGGGTAATTGTAAATTTCCGTATATATTTCCGGAGTAGCACACAGACGCTCACAGTGTTAGGGTCTGCGGAACGCACCAAATATATGAGGTAGGGAGGTGCGTTCGCAGCCCGGGGACCACCGTGTAGGCGGAACCTGCTGCTAGTAAAATGGCGCAAGACGCGAACTCTGTTATCCCGCAGAGTCGCCAAAATAAACACCGCAATGCGCTGTGGCAATATGTGCGAACTCTGTTATTTCACAGAGCCGCTAGGAGTGCCGCAGCGCTATATGGCGATGTGTGCAAACTCACTAAACACAACTGAGTCGCAAAATAAACATGCTAGGGCGCTGTCTAGCGTTGAAAGCGAACCCTGTTACATCACAGAGCCGCTGAGAAAAAGTTCTGTGTCCTGTCAGGCACCCAGGTACACAGTAAGTGCTAAGCGCACATAGAACGTGATCATGAGCTAACGTCCTCGCGGGAGTCACCCGCAATCTATGGCGTCTGAACACCAGACCCTGAATACGGCAATCAAACTCCTCACCGGTTATGCCGGTAATCTAGGGCATCTAGGACACCGACCCTGACCAGCTAGCATACCAAACTCCTCACCGATTAAGTCGGTAATCTAGGGGCTTATTTCAGCCGGGGCCCTAACCACACACACGCATGACCACACTGGTGCAAAGCATATAATGGTTAATACTAGCGCATGGCAGCTCAGCATTGCCACCCTTTTATAATAACAGCTACAGGACCTGCCAGAAACAAGGACCAATGAAACCTGTTCCAGAACACCAGTAGTCACAGGACCTTCCTGGCAGACCAATAGGAGCTGCTGAAGTACCTGTGACCCCTGATCTCCAATGAGAGATCTCACCCTGGGCATGCTCAGAAGGGAAAAAACAAGGACTTTGTCCTAAAGACATCTGCTCGCCGCTAACCAGTACTGGCCACAATAGCAGAGTCTGGAGGAGCAGCAGTAATCCTCTGCACACTGCCAGACTGGGCGAGACGCTGGGACCGACGTCTAAGCTGAGCAGAGTCCACTGTGGCCGGAGACGAATGGGAGACCGCAGCCGGAATGGCTCGAGATTCCCCTTGTGCAGAAGCGGGAACTCGACCCCTAACATTACCCCCCCTTCTAGGGCCCCCCCTTATCTGGGCCTCGCTGCTTTCAAAAGCAGCAATGAGCTGCGGAGCGTGAACGTGCTCGGCAGGCTCCCATAACCCCTCCAATCCACCAAATAAAATCTTTTGCCCCGTACCACCTTACACCCTACGATGGCGTTCACCTCATGGTCATCCGTAGACGAACCCGATGTCCTGGCAGATGACTCAGAAAACCGGGACATGAGCACGGGTTTCAAGAGGGATACGTGAAAGGTGTCGGAGATACCCAGGCGTGGTGGAAGAGCCAAACGGTATACCACAGGGTTAACCTGCTCGAGGACCTTGATAGGACCCAGGTAGCGGGGTGCCAACTTAGTGGACTCAACTCACAGCCTAATGTTACGGGCGGAGAGCCACACCAAGTCCCCAGGAGCAAATGTTGGAGCGGGGCGCCGATGTGCATCGGCGGAGGACCTCATCCTCTCCTTGGACGCCTGAATGGCATCCTGGGTATGGTCCCAAATGTCCCGTGCCTCCACAGCCCAGTCTGCCACCCTGGAGTCGGCGGAAGACACGGGCATGGGCACCGGAACCCGCGGATGCTGACCGTAGTTCAGGAGGAATGGAGTCTGTCCGGTGGAGTCAGCCACAGCATTGTTTAGTGCAAACTCAACCCGTGGAAGCAAGGATGCCCAGTCATCCTGCCTGGCAGAGACAAAATGTCGTAGATAGGTGACCAAGGTCTGGTTGGCTATCTCTACCAACCCATTCGTCTCAGGATGGTACGCTGAAGAGAGATTTAACTCAATACTGAGTAGACGACAAAGCTCTCTCCAGAACCGAGACGCAAACTGGGGACCTCGGTCACTGACAATCTTGTCCGGCATGCCGTGTAAGCGGAAGATGTGCCTAACAAACAACGCTGCCAGAGCCCGTGCAGAAGGTAACCGTGGTAGCGGCACCAGATGCACCATTTTGGAGAAATGGTCGGTGATTACCCAAATGATGGTGCAACCCCGAGACTTGGGCAAGCCCACCACAAAGTCCATCCCAACCATCTCCCAGGGCCTGTCTGCCACCGGCAAAGAGTAAAGTAACCCAGCTGGCCGTTGTCGTGGAGACTTATTCTTGGCGCAGGAGACACACGCCCGAACATAGTCCCCAACATCACGGACCATATGCGGCCACCAGTATGTCCTCGCCAGCAATTCAGATGTCCTCTTTGCCCCAAAGTGTCCACCCACCCTGGATGAATGTGCCCAAGAGAGTACCTCCGGTCGCAAATTGGTAGGCACAAAAGTCTTGCCCGGGGGCACAGACTCTAGCGAAACCGGGGCCACAGTTCTCAGGCTCTCTGTGGGAACAATAAGCCGAGGCTCCTCCACCTCCTCCTCAGAGGACACCACAGAGCGAGAGAGAGCGTCGGCATGAATGTTCTTCTCTCCCGAGAGGAAATGGAGTGTGAAATTAAACCGGGAGAAGAACAAGGACCATCTGGCCTGGCGAGAGTTAAGCCGCTGGGCTGTCTGCACATACACCAAATTTTTGTGGTCGGTGAAGACTTGGAAGGGAAAGCGGGCCCCCTCCAACAGATGTCTCCACTCAGAGAAGGCCAACTTCATGGCTAGCAACTCCCTATCCCCGATGGAATAATTCCTCTCCGCTGATGTGAAGGTCTTAGAGAAGAAGAAGCAAGGATGCTTCCGACCTTGAGCATCCTTTTGGAAGAGGACTGCTCCTGCACCAACGGATGAGGCATCCACCTCCAATAAAAATGGCTTATCAACATCGGGGCGATGTAGGATGGGAGCGCTAGCAAAATGAGACTTAATAGAAGTGAAAGCCTTGGAGACCTCTTCCGACCACAATTTGGGATTTGCTCCCTTCTTGATGAGGGCTACCAAGGGAGCTACCAAGGTAGAGAAATGGGGAATGAACTGGTGATAGTAATTAATGAACTCCATAAAGCGCTGCACCGCTTTAAGAGAGTGGGGTTCCTGCCAGTCCATCACAGCCTGTAGTTTGGCCGGATCCATAGCCAATCCCTGGGTTGAGATGATATAACCAAGGAAAGGTAAAGACTCCAGCTCAAACATACATTTCTCTAACTTAGCATAAAGGGAATTAGCCCGTAAGAGGTCGAAGACTCTGCAGACATCTCTCCGGTGGGAGTCAATATCTGGAGAGAAGATGAGTATATCATCCAGATAGACTACGACCGAGGTGGTCATTGACAAAGTCTTGGAAAACGGCTGGGGCATTACAGAGCCCAAAGGGCATCACCAGATATTCGTAATGCCCATCCCTGGTATTAAAAGCCGTCTTCCATTCGTCCCCCTCACGGATGCGAATCAGGTTATAAGCACCGCGCAGATCTAGTTTAGTGAATACCCTTGCTCCCCGAAGCCTATCAAAGAGCTCAGAAATCAGGGGCAACGGGTACTTGTTTTTAACGGTGATGGCGTTAAGACCCCTGTAATCAATACACGGACATAATTCTCCGTTCTTCTTCTGCACAAAGAAGAATCCCGCCCCTGCCGGTGACACCGACTTCCTAATAAACCCTCTTGCCAGGTTCTCCTGAATATATTGCGACATGGCCTCTGTCTCAGGAAGAGAGAGGGGATAGACCCTTCCCCGAGGAGGTTCTGCGCCAGGCAAGAGGTCGATAGGACAGTCATAGGGGCGATGAGGCGGAAGAATCTCCGCAGCCTTCTTGGAGAACACGTCTGCATATGACCAGTAGCACTTGGGAAGTGGAGTAAGATCTGCAGGTAACTCAGTAGTGGTAACCTGAACGCAACTCCTGACACATCTGCCTCTACATGCATCACTCCAACCCAGTATCCTACCCGAAGTCCACTCTATATGTGGGGAGTGGAAACGGAGCCAAGGTATACCTAGTAGGATCTCGTCTATTCCCTTGGGAAGGACGAGTAGGGAAATAAGTTCCTGATGGGAAGGAGATACAAGCAATGCAAGTGGAACAGTCTGGTGTGTAATTTGTGAGGGCAATGTCGACCCATTCACTACCCGAACAGTCACTGATTTGTCAAGCGCCACCAGAGGTATTGCATGACGGCGAGCAAAGTAAGAGGACATGAAGTTCCCCTCTGCTCCAGAGTCCACGCAAAGGTCAGCGGTGAGAGTGGAAGTGCCTACAGTGATTGTCCCTTTAAGTGTCATCTTGGAGGAAAATGCCGCTGTCTCTAGTGATCCTCCTCCCAGGGCCACTAGACACGATCGCTTCCCCGATCGCTGTGGACATTTGTTGGCATAGTGTCTTGTTTGCTGACAAAGGTTACAGACCACGGATACTCGGACGGTCCGAGACTTAGGTCCTGCATGAGGAACCTCTGTGGCCTTTTGGGGTTCGGACGCCAGATCGGGGGATTCGAGAGGTTTGGCAAAAGTGGGAGCCAACCGAATCCTCTGCCTACACTGGGCCCGCTCCAACCTCCGCTCGTGAAAACGGAGGTCGATGCGGGTAGATATGGAGATAAGCTTCTCCAGTGTGACGGGAATCTCCTGATAGCCAAAGCGTCTTTAACATGGTCAGCCAGTCCTCACCGGTAGACTGGAATAAGAACTTTATCTGACCAGTCTAGC
>JARQOD010005961.1:0-45338 GCA_033576555.1 Oophaga sylvatica | reverse complement strand
GAAAGATAAGAATTTTAGCCCTAGTAGTTATACTTTGTTATAGATGTCAGGAACCTTTTAACCCAAAACCTTTTGTTTATTTACAGGACTGAACCCATGAAGGGTGGAAGGACTTTTCACGTAAAAACAAGAAAAGAATAAAAAAACCAAAAACTAAAAATTTTTAAAAACTAAACGTCTTTAAAGCAAAGTTCTGGGCCTCCGAGGGTAAAAACACCCCCGGGGGCTAGAATATACTTTTTGTTTTTTTTCCCATTTAAACTCATACCAACCCAGAAAAAATAACTTACCGGTACAAGGAGGAACATTCCCCTTTACCTTTTGTATCAAAAAAAGAAAAGTTCCTATTTGTCAAGAATGGCTTCTTTCAGCAGATAACATTCAATGCCCGATTAAAAAAAGGATTGACTGACCACAGCATTTATGCTAGGTGTGGAATTTCTTACCACATTTCCAGTATACCAGAAGACTACTGACTGAATGACCACAAAATTTACGTCAGAATGTGGACTGACTGACCTCTTTTACGATGGACTGTGGAGTGGTGGAGAAAAACTTTTACACTAGTTTATGGACTGAATGACCAGAGTATTTAAACTAGGTGTGGACTGCCTTACCACATTTCCAGTAAAGTTTTGATTGCCATACTATAACATATACACTAGTTTTAAGACTGGCTGACGACAGCATTTATGCTAGGTGTTGACTGTCTGACCACATTTCATGCAAACTGTAGTTCAACTATAACATTTACAGAAGACTGTAGAATGACTGTACATAACATATACAGTAATCTATTGAATGATTGACTACAGCTTTCACACTAAACTGGCCACAGTCTTTATACCTGAGATAAGTAATTTTAGCCCTAGTATGTTATATTTTTCTTTGTGTATAGCATGTAGCAGGAACCTATTATCACACCTTTGATTATTTACAGTGACTGAAGCCCAGTGAGATGGTGGAATGTGACATTTTCACTTGTGGATTTCAAGAAAAGAATAAGAAAAATCTCAAAACAGTTAATTAATATTTATATTAATTACTGATAATCGTCGGTTTAGGCATAAGTTCTAGGCCTGCCGAGGTGTAATAACACCTTCCTGGTGCATGAGAATATACTGTTTGTGTTTTTCACATGTATATCTTCTATATCCAACTCCTAGTATAACATAACTATATCTCAGGTACAGAGGTATGGAACATTTCTTCTCCTTATCCTTTGTATTCTAAAATAAGAAAATGTTCCTATTTGTCATAGAATAGGCTTCTTATCAGCAGTATAACATTCAATGCCTCGATTATAAGATACGGATAACATCATTTACTCTAGACTGTGGAGCGACTGACCACGGAATTTCCACTAGACTGTGGACGGACTAACAACAACATTTACACTAGACTGTGAACCAACTGAACACAGAATTTACACTAGACTGTGGACTGATTGACCACAGGATTTTTACCAGACTTTGGACCGGCTGACCAAAGCATTTACAATAGACTCTGAACTGACTGACCACTTCATTTACACTAGACTATGGACTGACTGACGACAGGATTTATACTAGACTGTGGACTGACTGACAACATGATTTACACTAGACTGTGGCCTGACTGACCACAGTATTTATACTAGACTATGCACCGCCTGATCAAAGAATTTATAATAGACTTTGGACTGACTGACCATATCATTTACACTACACTGTGGACTGACTGGACACATTTACAGTAGACCTTGGACTTGACTGACCAAAACTTTCACACTAGCCTGTGGATGAATGATTAGAGCATTTACATTAGTCTGAAGACTGACTAACCACAGCATTTACACTATGTTTGGACTGCCTGGCCACATTTCAAGAAGACTATGGGCTGACTGAGCACAGCATTTGCACTTGTTTAAGGACTTACTGACCATGTCATTTACTTTCGATTTGGACTGCTTGACCACATTTCCAGTAAAGTTTGCACTAGCTGACTATAAAATTTACACTAGTCTAAGGACTGACCACAGCATTTATGCTAGTTGTGGAATTTCTGACAACATTTCTAGAAGACCAGAAGACTATAGACTGAAAGACCACAACATTTACAGTAGAATGTGGACTTATTGACCACTTTTTCAATGGACTGTGGACTGGCCTGCAAAAATTTTACACTAGTTTATGGACTGACTGACCATAGCATTTAAACTAGGTGTGGACTGCTTGACCACATTTGCAGTAAAGATTTGACTGCCTGACTATAACATTTACACAAGTCTAAGGATTGACTGACCACAGCATTATGGTAGGATCAGTCCCTCTGCCTTGTTCACATTTGTGTCACTTGACAAGTGGAAAGGTTTTTAATATTAGAGTAGGACTGTCCCACAAAGGGTTGCCTTGACGTGGCGGGATGGCTTGTACATTCTTTTGATCAAAATCATGTTTACCAAATACCCTTATTATTATTATTACAACTTCATGCAATTTTTGCATATATATTTTTTATTTTATTTTGTTTTATTTTAGGATATTTGTTTCTTGTTTTTGTTTTCTCTGTTTAATGGTCATGTGTTTGATATGCATTTACATTTTGCATACACATCAACTTATTATTTTTTCAGTTCAGACCAGTTTTTTATTTAGTTCTTAGTGCATTCTGTGCATATAAGGGTGTGACCGCCCTGTTTCTGAGTTGAGAAAATCCATCCTGTCTGGCCTGAGCTTCAACTGGTAGGATCAGTCCCTCTGTCTTGTTCACATTTGTGTCACTTGACAAGTGGATAGGTTTTTAATATTAGAGTAGGACTGTCCCACAAAGGGTTGCCTTGACGTGGCGGGATGGCTTGTACATTCTTTTGATCAAAATTATGTTTACCAAATACCCTTATTATTATATTACAACTTCATGCAATTTTTGCAATATATATTTTTATTTTGTTTTATTTAGGATATTTGTTTCTTGTTTTTTGTTTTCTCTGTTAATGGTCATGTGTTTGATATGCATTTACATTTTCATACACATCAACTTATTATTTTTTCAGTTCAGACCCAGTTTTTTATTTAGTTCTTAGTGCATTCTGTGCATATAAGGGTGTGACCGCCCTGTTTCTGAGTTGAGAAAATCCATCCTGTCTGGCCTGAGCTTCAACTGGTAGGATCAGTCCCTCTGCCTTGTTCACATTTGTGTCACTTGACAAGTGGAAAGGTTTTTAATATTAGAGTAGGACTGTCCCACAAAGGGTTGCCTTGACGTGGCGGGATGGCTTGTACATTCTTTTGATCAAATTATGTTTACCAAATACCCTTATTATTATTATTACAACTTCATGCAATTTTTGCAATATATATTTTTTATTTTGTTTATTTTAGGATATTTGTTTCTTGTTTTTTGTTTTCTCTGTGTAATGTCATGTGTTTGATATGCATTTACATTTACATACACATCAACTTATTATTTTTTCAGTTCAGACCCAGTTTTTTGCTTGACCACATTTGCAGTAAAGATTTGACTGCCTGACTATAACATTTACACAAGTCTAAGATTGACTGACCACAGCATTTATGCTAGGTGTGGAATTTCTGACCACATTTCCAGTATACCAGAAGACTATTGACTAGTGTTGAGCGATACTGCTCGATATCTAAAAATATCGGATCGGAATGGTATCGCCGATATCACTAAATATCGGCGATATCCGATTCCGATACCGGAAGTCCCATGTAAGTCTATGGGAACAAAATATCGCAACTAAAAAAAAACCTTTATTTCCTTGTAAACACTAAATATACACACATAAAATACATATA
This sequence comes from Oophaga sylvatica, assembly GCA_033576555.1. Lineage (NCBI taxonomy): Eukaryota > Metazoa > Chordata > Amphibia > Anura > Dendrobatidae > Oophaga > Oophaga sylvatica. The sequence goes on along the minus strand of JARQOD010005961.1, from coordinate 41,538 downwards.
TATATAATATAATATATATATACATGTCATTGTGACATATATATATACATATATGTATAGTTTATACACTTCTACATAGTAAAATATCCTCTGATTCAATTGCCGGGTAAAGCCGGCTTCTGTGAAAAGACAGAAGCACCTGACATGAAATGACACTTGGTGTACATAGGGTTAACCATGTCTTTTCATGTCGTTTGCAATCTGATTTGCACAAACAATTACATCAGTCTATGTGTGCAAAATTTCACACCTGTAGGGGTTAATTAAAGGTGTAAATTCGTTGTAAAAAAAACGGACTTTTTTGCTACGAATTTACACCTTTAATTAACCCCTACAGGTGTGAAATTTTGCACACATAGACTGATGTAATTGTTTGTGCAAATCAGATAGCAAAGGACATGAAAAGACATGGTTAACCCTATGTACACCAAGTGTCATTTCATGTCAGGTTCTGCATTTTCACAAAAGCCGTCAATTGAATTAGCGGCTATTATACTATGTAGAAGTGTATAAACTATAAATATAAATATATATATGTGTCACAAATTCAATGACATGTATATATATATATATATTATGAGGTGTAAAATTGTTTAAAAAAAATGCGTGGGCTCCCGCCCTATTTTCGCAACCAGACAGACAAAGCCAGCGAATGGGGGCAGATAATAATAGCCCAGAGAGGGACCATTATTTTTGGCCCCCCCTGGCTACTAACATCTGCTCCCAGACACCCCAGAAAAGACAAATCTATAATTAGATTCGCCCTTTCTGGCACTTTGCCCGTCTATTCCCATTGCCCTGTAGCGGTGGCGAATGGGTTAATATGGGGTTAAAGCCACATTGCAATTGATAGGTGACCTTAAGCCAGGTTAATAATTGAGAGCTGTCAATTAGACAACTATCAATTATTAATCCTATTGCATGAAATAAAAATAAAACACACACTTTAATTAAAAATCATTTTAATGAAATAAAGACACATGTTTTTGACCATCTTTTATTTTACTGCAAAAACCATTTCCTGTAATAAAAATAAAATAAAAAAGCAAAATTATTCTTACCTATCCCATGCACAGTCAGGTCCCACGGTGTAATCCTTCAGAAAGGGTTAATGTTTACTGCAGGGACCACAGCTAATGCTGCAGCCTCACAGTAAACCCCCAAATGAATGAGTTCCTCTCCTGGCTGACAGGAGAGGAAGTGGAAAGCTTAATTGATTGCTTTCCACTTTCACTTCAGGTCAGCCAGGGACACAATCAGTGACGTCAGAGGGAAATGATTAACAGAAATAGGGGATCCCCTCGAAAAATATTGGCGTGGGGTCCCCCCTATTTTTGTTAACCAGCCAGATGAAGCAGACCGCTGAGGCCTGAATTTTCAGGCTGTTAAGGAGCCAAGATCCATGGACCTTGCCAGCCTGATAATACCAGGCCACAGCAGTCTGCATATCTTGGCTGATTAACAAAAATAGGGGATCCCCTCGAAAAAAATTGGCGTGGGGTCCCCCCTATTTTTGTTAACCAGCCAGATGAAGCAGACTGCTGATGCCTGGTTTTTCAGGCTGGTAAGGATCCAATATCCATGGACCTTGCAAGCCTGATAATACCAGGCCACAGCAGTCTGCTTAGCTTGGCTGGTTAACAAAAATAGGGGATCCCCTCGAAAAAAAAACGGCGTAGGGGTCCCCCTATTTTTGTTAACCAGCCAAGTAAAATGCAGACTGCTGCGGCCTGGTATTAAAAGACTGTCAAGGCCCATGGATTTTGGCCCTCAACAGCCTGATAATACCAGGCTACAGCAGCCCCACATTTGGCGCATCAAAAGATGTGCCAATTGTGGCACTTTACCCGGCTCTTCCCACTGCCCTGTAGCGGTGGCAAGTGGGGTAATAAGGGGTTAATGTCACCGTTGATTGCACGGTGACAATAAGCCCGGTTAATAATGGAGAGGTGTCAATAAGACACCGATCCATTATTAATCCCAAAGTTATTAAATGTATAAAAAAAAGACAAAGCAAGAAAAAAGTCTTTTAATGAAATAAAAGTGACAACACAGTTTTCATTAATTTTATTATACACTCATTCCTGCGACGCCATCGATTTCCTGTAAAAAAAGAAAAAAAACAAACCAACAGTATACCACCTGTCCGACGCAGTCCATAGTAACGACAGTCCCACGACGATCCAGCTCTGCTACATCGCAATGACAGGCAGAGCCTGTCATCACAACGCAGCACAGCTGATTACCTGCTTCCCCGGCGGTGACGTCATCGGACTGACTGCTTTACGGCCGGGATTACCCAGCAGTCACTGCAGTTATCGCGAGAAACTGCATGTGACCGCCGGGGAAAGATGATGGCGGCCATGAAGCAGTCAAGCCCGTGACCGCCAGAGATCTTCTGCCAGGTAAGTGCCGCTGACTCCTGACAGACCCGACCGACGGACACTGACAGTGACAGTGACAATCCCGATTCCGGTATCCGATAAGACGAAAATATCGGAACTAAGTATCGAAAGGCCGATAGAGCTAATATCGGCCGATACCCGATACTTGCTGTATCGTATCGCTCAACACTACTATTGACTGAATGACCACAACATTTACATCAGAATGTGGTCTGACTGACCTCTTTTACAATGGACTGTGGAGTGGTGGAGAAAAACTTTTACACTAGTTTATGGAGTGAATGACCATAGCATTTAAACTAGGTGTGGACTGCCTTACCACATTTCCAGTAAAGTTTTGATTGCCATACTATAACATTTACACTAGTTTAAAGACTGGCTGACGACAGCATTTATGCTAGGTGTGGACTGTCTGACCACATTTCATGTAAACTGTAGTCTAACTATAACATTTACAGAAGACAGTAGAATGACTGAAGATAGCATATACAGTAAACTATTGAATGACTGACTATAGCTTTCACACTAAACTGGCCACAGTCCTTATAGCTGAGATAAGTAATTTGAGCCCTAGTTTGTTATATTTTTCTTTGTGTATAGCATGTAGCAGGAACCTATTATCACACCTTTGATTATTTACAGGTGACTGAAGCCCAGTGAGATGGTGGAATGTGACATTTTTACTTGTGGATTTCAAGAAAAGAATAAGAAAAATCTCATAACAGGTAAATAATATTTATATTAATTGATGATAATCGTCGGTTTAGGCATAAGTTCTAGGCCTGCCGAGGTGTAATAACACCTTCCTGGTACATGAGAATATACTGTTTGTGGTTTTCACATGTATATCTTCTATACCCAACTCATAGTATAACATAACCATATCTCAGGTACAGAGGTAAGGAACATTTCTTCTTCTTATCCTCTGTCTTTAAAATAAGAAAATGTTCCTATTTGTCATAGAATAGGCTTCTTATCAGCAGTATAACAATCAATGCCTCGATTATAAGATACGGATATCATCATTTACTCTAGACTGTGGAGCTACTGACCAACGAATTTCCACTAGACTGTGGACTGACTAGCAACAACATTTACACGAGACTATTGACCGACTGACCAAAGATTTCCTCTAGACTGTGGACGGACTAACAACAACATTTACACTAGACTGTGAACCGACTGACCACTTCATTTACACTAGACAATGGACTGACTGACCACAGGATTTATATTAGACTGTGCACCAACTGACAACATGATTTACACTAGATTGTGGACTGACTGACCTCAGCATTTAAACCAGACTGTGGACTGATTGACCACAGTATTTATTCCAGACTGTGGACCGACTGACAACATAATTTACACTAGACCGTGGACTGACTGACCACAGTATTTATACTAGACTATGCAACGCCTGATCAAATAATTTTTTAATAGACTTTGGACTGACTGACCATATCATTTACACTACACTGTGGACTGACTGGACACATTTACAGTAGACCTTGAACTTGACTGACCAAAACTTTCACACTAGCCTGTGGATGAATGATCAGAGCATTTACATTAGTCTGAAGACTGACTAACCACAGCATTTACACTATGTTTGGACTGCCTGACCACATTTCAAGAAGACTATGGGCTGACTGAGCACAGCATTTGCACTTGTTTAAGGACTTACTGACCATGTCATTTACTTTCGATTTGAACTGCTTGACCACATTTCCAGTAAAGTTTGCACTAGCTGACTATAAAATTTACACTAGTCTAAGGACTGACCACAGCATTTATGCTAGTTGTGGAATTTCTGACAACATTTCTAGAAGACCAGAAGACTATAGAATGAATGACCACAACACTTACACTAGAATGTGGACTTATTGACCACTTTTTTCAATGGACTGTGGACTGGCCTGCAAAAATTTTGAACTAGTTTATGGACTGACTGACCATAGCATTTAAATTGGTGTGGACTGCTTGACCACATTTGCAGTAAAGGTTTGACTGCCTGACTATAACATTTACACAAGTCTAAGGACTGAATGACCACAGCATTTATGCTAGGTGTGGAATTTCTGACCACATTTATAGTATACCAGAAGAATATTGACTGAATGACGACAACATTTACGTCAGAATGTGGTCTGACTGACCTCTTTTACAATGGACTGTGGAGTGGTGGAAAAAAACTTACACTAGTTTATGGACTGAATGACCATAGCATTTAAACAAGGTGTGGACTGCATTACCACATTTCCAGTAAAGTTTTGATTGCCATACTATAACATTTACACTATTTTAAAGACTGGCTGACGACAGCATTTATGCTAGGTGTGGACTGTCTGACCACATTTCATGTAAACTGTAGTCTAACTATAACATTTACAGAAGACAGTAGAATGACTGAAGATAGCATATACAGTAAACTATTGAATGACTGACTATAGCTTTCACACTAAACTGGCCACAGTCCTTATAGCTGAGTTAAGTAATTTGAGCCCTAGTTTGTTATATTTTTCTTTGTGTATAGCATGTAGCAGGAACCTATTATCACACCTTTGATTATTTACAGGTGACTGAAGACCAGTGAGATGGTGGAATGTGACATTTTTACTTGTGGATTTCAAGAAAAGATTAAGAAAAATCTCATAACAGGTAATTAATATTTATATTAATTGCTGATAATCGTCGGTTTAGGCATAAGTTCTAGGACTGCCGAGGTGTAATAACACCTTCCTGGTACATGAGAATATACTGTTTGTGTTTTCACATGTATATCTTCTATACCCAACTCCTAGTATAACATAACCATATCTCAGGTACAGAGGTAAGGAATATTTCTACTCCTTATCCTCTGTCTTCTAAAATAAGAAAATGTTCCTATTTGTCATAGAATAGGCTTCTTATCAACAGTATAACATTCAATGCCTCGATTATAAGATACGGATATCATCATTTACTCTAGACTGTGGAGTGACTGACCACGGAATTTCCATTAGACTGTGGACTGACTAACAACAACATTTACCCTAGACTGTGAACCAACTGAACACAGAATTTACACAAGACTGTGGACTGATTGACCACAGTATTTATACCAGACTTTGGACCGGCTGACCAAAGCATTTACAATAGACTGTGAACTGACTGACCACTTCATTTACACTAGACTATGGACTGACTGACCACAGGATTTATACTAGACTGTGGACTGACTGAGAACATGATTTACACTGAATGTGGACTGACCGACCACAGCATTTAAACCAGACTGTTGACTGATTGACCACAGTATTTATTCCAGACTATGGACCGACTGACAACATGATTTACACTAGACTATGGACTGACTGACCACATCATTTACACTACACTGTGGACTGACTGGACACATTTACAGTAGACCTTGGACTTGACTGACCAAAACTTTCACACTAGCCTGTGGATGAATGATCAAAGCATTTACATTAGTCAGAAAACTGACTAACCACAGCATTTACACTATGTTTGAACTGCCTGGCCACAGTTCAAGAAGACTTTGGGCTGACTGAGCACAGCATTTGCACTTGTTTAGGGACTTACTGACCATGTCATTTACTTTCGATTTGGACTGCTTGACCACATTTCCAGTAAAGTTTGCACTGGCTGACTATAAAATTTACACTAGTCTAGGCACTGACTGACCACAGCATTTATGCTTGGTGTGGAATTTCTGACAACATTTCTAGAAGACCAGAAGACTATAGACTTAATGACCACAACATTTACACTAGAATGTGGACAGACTGACCACTTTTACAATGGACTGTGGACTGGCCTGCAAAAACTTTTACATTAGTTAATGGACTGACTGACCATAGCATTTAAACTAGGTGTGGACTGCTTGACCACATTTGCACTAAAGATGTGACTGCCTGACTATAACATTTACACAAGTCTAAGGATTGACTGACCACAGCATTTATGCTAGGTGTGGAATTTCTGACCACATTTCCAGTATACCAGAAGACTATTGACTGAATGACCACAACATTTGAATCCTGCTTTGAGGAGGGGGTTGGACCAGATGGCCCAGGAGGTCCCTTCCAACTCTAATATTCTATGATTCTATGATTTACGTCAGAATGTGGACTGACTGACCTTTTTTACAATGGACTGTGGAGTGGTGGACAAAAACTTTTACACTAGTTTATGGACTGAATGACCATAGCATTTAAACTAGGTGTGGACTGCCTTACCACATTTCCAGTAAAGTTTTGATTGCCATACTATAACATTTACACTAGTTTAAAGACTGGCTGACGACAGCATTTATGCTAGGTGTGGACTGTCTGATCACATTTCATGTAAACTGTAGTCTAACTATAACATTTACAGAAGACAGTAGAATGACTGAAGATAACATATACAGTAAACTATCGATTGACTGATTACAGCTTTCACACTAACTGGCCACAGTCCTCATAGCTGAGATAAGTAATTTTAGCCCTAGTGTGTTATATTTTTCTTTGTGTATAGCATGTAGCAGGAACCTATTATCACATCTTTGATTATTTACAGGAGACTGAAGCCCAGTGAGATGGTGGAATGTGACATTTTTACTTGTGGATTTCAAGAAAAGAATAAGAAAAATCTCATAACAGGTAATTAATATTTATATTAATTACTGATAATCGTCGGTTTAGGCATAAGTTCTAGGCCTGCCGAGGTGTAATAACACCTTCCTGGTACATGAGAATATACTGTTTGTGTTTTTCACATGTATATCTTCTATACCCAACTCCTAGTATAACATAACCATATCTCAGGTACAGAGGTAAGGAACATTTCTTCTCCTTATCCTCTGTCTTCTAAAATAAGAAAATGTTCCTATTTGTCATAGAATAGGCTTCTTATCAGCAGTATAACATTCAATGCCTCGATTATAAGATACGGATATCATCATTTACTCTATACTGTGGAGCTACTGACCAACGAATTTCCACTAGACTGTGGACTGACTAGCAACAACATTTACACGAGCCTATTGACCGACTGACCAAAGCATTTCCTCTAGACTGTGGACGGACTAACAACAAGATTTACACTAGACTGTGAACAGACTGACCACTTCATTTACACTAGACAATTTACTGACTGACCACAGGATTTATATTAGACTGTGCACCAACTGACAACATGATTTAAACTAGAATGTGGACTGACTGACCTCAGCATTTAAACCACACTGTGGACTGATGGACCACAGTATTTATTCCAGACTGTGAACCGACTAACAACATGATTTACACTAGACTATGGACTGACTGACCACAATATTTATACTAGACTATGGACCGCCTGACCAAAGAATTTATAATAGTCTCTGGACTGACTGACCACATAATTTACACTATGTTTGGACTGCCTGGCCACATTTCTAGAAGACTTTGGGCTGACTGAGCACAGCATTTGCACTTGTTTAAGGACTTACTGACCATGTCATTTACTTTCGATTTGGACTGCTTGACCACATTTCCAGTAAAGTTTGCACTGGCTGACTATAAAATTTACACTAGTCTAAGGACTGACTGACCACAGCATTTATCCTAGTTGTGGAATTTCTGACAACATTTCTAGAAGACTAGAAGACTATAAACTGAATGACCACAACACTTACACTAGAATGTGGACTTATTGACCACTTTTACAATGGACTGTGGACTGGCCTGCAAATACTTTTACACTAGTTTATGGACTGACTGACCATAGCATTTAAACTAGGTGTGGACTGCTTGACCACATTTGCACTAAAGATTTGACTGCTGACTATAACATTTACACAAGTCTAAGGATTGACTGACCACAGCATTTATGCTAGGTGTGGAATTTCTGACCACATTTCCAGTATACCAGAAGACTATTGACTGAATGACCACTACATTTACATCAGAATGTGGACTGACTGAACTATTTTACAATGGACTGTGGAGTGGTGGACAAAAACTTTTACACTAGTTTATGGACTGAATGACCATAGTATTTAAACTAGGTGTGGACTGCCTTACCACATTTCCAGTAATGTTTTGATTGCCATACTATAACATTTACACTAGTTTTAAGACTGGCTGATGACAGCATTTATGCTAGGTGTGGACTGTCTGACCACATTTCATGCAAACTGTAGTTCAACTATAACATTTACAGAAGACTGTAGAATGACTGTACATAACATATACAGTAATCTATTGAATGACTGACTACAGCTTTCACACTAAACTGGCCACAGTCTTTATACCTGAGATAAGTAGTGTTGAGCATTCCGATACCGCAAGTATCGGGTATCGGCCGATATTCGCCGTATCGGAATTCCGATACTTTGTTCCGATACTTTTCCTATATCGTATACCGGAATCGGAAGTTCCCATAATTCTTTGAGAGGCAGTGTGATTTTATTCAGCCAATGAGGATTACTAAGAAGTGTGGGCACATCCTGTAATGCTGCGGTCATGTTAACTAATGGCATGGCTGTGATTGGCTGCTGAAATTATGTCAGAATGCACTACAAAAGGCGCCGCCGCCATTTTAGCTTCACTGTGCTGTGAATTCAGTTAGGGACAGAACGCTGCTCTGCTGACTCTGAGGGACAGTTACAGATAGCGTTTTTGTGAATTGTTCTGTAGGCAGGCTATTGAAACTGGTTTGTTAATCATCCTTTTTCCTTGCGGTGTTGTTTTCACAGCTCTGTGCAAGGTGTGTGTGTGAGTGCAGGTGACGCTGCAGTTTGCTCTGCATCCAACGCTGTTTGTAGTCATCTGCACGTGTCACTCACTGACTCTTTTTTTTTTTATTTTGTGGAATTGGTGCTGCTCCATTCAATTGAAATTAACAGTGATCTTTTAGTGTGACGCGCTTCCTCCGTATACAATACATTGGTTGCAAACACTATAGAAGTACACAAAGGAGCCTTTCACAGCTAGTGAACAGTTGTGTGCAGTGTTCACTGTAGTCTGTGAGATTTTCATTTTTTGAGTGCAGATCACGCTCCAGTTAGTTTTTCAACCACTGCTGGTTGTAGTCTGCTGAGTGTGTGTCCCTGCCTCATCCTTGACATTTTGCTCTAATTGGTGCTGCTCCATTCTATTTAAAAAAACTCAAATCTATTAGTGTGACGCGCTTCCATCCGTATGCAATACATTGCTTGCAAACACTATAGAAGTACACAAAGGGGCCTTTCAAAGATAGTGAACAGTTCTGTGCAGTGTTCACAGTAGTCTGAGGTTTATATTTTTTGAGTGCAGATCACGCTACAGTTACTTCTTCAACCACTGCTGGTTGTAGTCTGCTGATCGTGTGTCACTGCCTCATCCTTGACATTTTTCTCTAATTGGTGCTGCTCCATTCTATTTCAAAAAACTCAAATCTATTACTGTGACGCGCTTCCTTCCGTATACAATACATTGCTTGCAAACACTATAGAAGTACACAAAGGGGCCTTTCAAAGATAGTGAACAGTTCTGTGCAGTGTTCACAGTAGTCTGAGGTTTATATTTTTTGAGTGCAGATCACGCTACAGTTACTTCTTCAACCACTGCTGGTTGTAGTCTGCTGATCGTGTGTCACTGCCTCATCCTTGACATTTTTCTCTAATTGGTGGTGCTCTATTCTATTTCAAATAACTAAAATCTATTAGTGTGACGCGCTTCCATCCGTATACAATACATTGCTTGCAAACACTATAGAAGTACACAAAGGGGCCTTTCAAAGATAGTGAACAGTTCTGTGCAGTGTTCACAGTAGTCTGAGGTTTATATTTTTTGAGTGCAGATCACGCTACAGTTACTTCTTCAACCACTGCTGGTTGTAGTCTGCTGATCGTCTGTCACTGCCTCATCCTTGACATTTTTCTCTAATTGGTGTGCTGCTCCATTCTATTTCAAAAAACTCAAATCTATTACTGTGACGCGCTTCCTTCCGTATACAATACATTGCTTGCAAACACTATAGAAGTACACAAAGGGGCCTTTCAAAGATAGTGAACAGTTCTCTGCAGTGTTCACAGTAGTCTGAGGTTTATATTTTTTGAGTGCAGATCACGCTACAGTTACTTCTTCAACCACTGCTGGTTGTAGTCTGCTGATCGTGTGTCACTGCCTCATCCTTGACATTTTTCTCTAATTGGTGGTGCTCCATTCTATTTCAAATAACTCAAATCTATTAGTGTGACGCGCTTCCTTCCATATACAATACATTGCTTGCAAACACTATAGAAGTACACAAAGGGGCCTTTCAAAGATAGTGAACAGTTCTGTGCAGTGTTCACAGTACTCTGAGGGTTATATTTTTTGAGTGCAGATCACGCTACAGTTACTTTTTCAACCACTGCTGGTTGTAGTCTGCTGATCGTGTGTCACTGCCTCATCCTTGACATTTGTCTGTAATTGGTGGTGCTCCATTCTATTTCAAATAACTCAAATCTATTAGTGTGACGCGCTTCCATCCGTATACAATACATTGCTTGCAAACACTATAGAAGTACACAAAGGGGCCTTTCAAGATAGTGAACAGTTCTGTGCAGTGTTCACAGTAGTCTGAGGTTTATATTTTTTGAGTGCAGATCATGCTACAGTTACTTCTTCAACCACTGCTGGTTGTAGTCTGCTGATCGTGTGTCACTGCCTCATCCTTGACATTTTTCTCTAATTGGTGCTGCTCCATTCTATTTCAAAAAACTCAAATCTATTACTGTGACGCGCTTCCTTTCGTATACAATACATTGCTTGCAAACATTATAGAAGTACACAAAGGGGCCTTTCAAAGATAGTGAACAGTTCTGTGCAGTGTTCACAGTAGTCTGAGGTTTATATTTTTTGAGTGCAGATCACGCTACAGTTACTTCAACCACTGCTGGTTGTAGTCTGCTGATCGTGTGTCACTGCCTCATCCTTGACATTTTTCTCTAATTGGTGGTGCTCCATTCTATTTCAAATAACTCAAATCTATTACTGTGACGCGCTTCCTTTCGTATACAATACATTGCTTGCAAACACTATAGAAGTACACAAAGGGGCCTTTCAAAGATAGTGAACAGTTCTGTGCAGTGTTCACAGTACTCTGAGGTTTATATTTTTTGAGTGCTTTTCACGCTACACTTACTTCTTCAACCACTGCTGGTTGTAGTCTGCTGATCGTGTGTCACTGCCTCATCCTTGACATTTTTCTCTAATTGGTGGTGCTTAGTGTTGAGCATTCCGATACCGCAAGTATCGGGTATCGGCCGATATTCGCGTTATCGGAATTCCGATACTTTTTCAATATCGTATACCGGAATCGGAAGTTCCCATAATTCTTTGAGAGGCAATGTGATTTTAGTCAGCCAATGAGGAATCCTACGAAGTGTGGGCACATCCTGTAATGCTGCGGTCATCTTAACTAATGGCATGGCTGTGATTGGCTGCTGAAATGATGTCAGAATGCACTATAAAAGGCGCCGCAGCCATTTTAGCGTCACTGTGCTGTGAACTCAGTAAGGGACAGAACGCTGCTGTGCTGACTCTGAGGGACAGTTAGATATTGCGATTTTGTGTACTACTGTGCTTGAGGCAGGCTAGTTTACCAACCGCTGTGTAAAGCTTCATTTTGCCAGTGTTGTTTTAACAGCTCTGTGCAAGGTGTGTGTGTGACAGTGCAGGTGACGCTGCAGTTTGCTCTGCATCCACCGCTGTTTGTAGGCATCTGCACGTGTCACTGACTCTTTTTTTTTTTTATTTTATTTAGTGGAATTGGTGCAGCTCCATTATATTAGAAAAAAATCAAATCTATTAGTGTGACGTGCTTCCATCCGTATACAATACATTGGTTGCAAACACTATAGAAGTACAGAAAGGAGCTTTTCACAGATAGTGAATAGTTGTGTTTCAGTGTTCACTGCAGTCTGTGAGGTTTTGATTTTTTGAGTGCAGATCACGCTCCAGTTAGTTCTTCAACCACTGCTGGTTGTAGTCTGCTGAGCGTGTGTCACTGCCTCATCCTTCACATTTTTCTCTAATTGGTGCTGCTCCATTTTAGTGGAAAAAAATCTAATCTATTAGTGTGACGCGCTTCCATCCGTATACAATACATTGGTTGCAAACACTATAGAAGTACACAAAGGGGCCTTTAACAGCTACAGAACAGTTGTGTTTCAGTGTTCACTGTAGTCTGTGAGCTTTTCATTTTGTGAGTGCAGATTACGCTCCAGTTTGTCTCAACCACTGCGCGTTTGTTCTGCTGCAGCTGTTTGTCACTGCCTTCCTTCACTTTTTTTTTAATTGGTGGTGCTCCATTTAGTGGAAAAAAATCAATCTATTAGTGTGACGGCTTCCATCCGTATACAATACATTGGTTGCAAACACTATAGAAGTACAAAAGGGCCTTTAACAGATAGGAACAGTTGTGTTTCAGTGTTCACTGTAGTCTGTGAGCTTTTCATTTTGTGAGCGCAGATTACGCTCCAGTTGTTCTTCAACCACTGCTGGTTGTAGTCTGCTGAGCGTGTGTCACTGCCTCATCCTTCACATTTTTCTCTAATTGGTGCTGCTCCATTTTAGTGGAAAAAAATCTAATCTATTAGTGTGACACGCTTCCATCCGTATACAATACATTGGTTGCAAACACTATAGAAGTACACAAAGGGGCCTTTAACAGCTACAGAACAGTTGTGTTTCAGTGTTCACTGTAGTCTGTGAGCTTTTCATTTTGTGAGTGCAGATTACGCTCCAGTTTGTTCTTCAACCACTGCCGGTTGTAGTCTGCTGAGCGTGTGTCACTGCCTCATCCTTCACATTTTTCTCTAATTGGTGCTGCTCCATTTTAGTGGAAAAAAATCTAATCTATTAGTGTGACGCGCTTCCATCCGTATACAATACATTGGTTGCAAACACTATAGAATTACAGAAAGGGCTTTCACAGATAGTGAATAGTTGTGTTTCAGTGTTCACTGCTAGTCTGTGAGTTTTGATTTTTGAGTGCAGATACGCTCCAGTTAGTTCTTCAACCACTGCTGGTTGTAGTCTGCTGAGCGTGTGTCACTGCCTCATCCTTCACATTTTTCTCTAATTGGTGCTGCTCCATTTTAGTGGAAAAAAATCTAATCTATTAGTGTGACGCGCTTCCATCCGTATACAATACATTGGTTGCAAACACTATAGAAGTACACAAAGGGGCCTTTAACAGCTACAGAACAGTTGTGTTTCAGTGTTCACTGTAGTCTGTGAGCTTTTCATTTTGTGAGTGCAGATTACGCTCCAGTTTGTTCTTCAACCACTGCCGGTTGTAGTCTGCTGAGCGTGTGTCACTGCCTCATCCTTCACATTTTTCTCTAATTGGTGCTGCTCCATTTTAGTGGAAAAAAATCTAATCTATTAGTGTGACGCGCTTCCATCCGTATACAATACATTGGTTGCAAACACTATAGAAGTACACAAAGGGCCTTTAACAGCTACAGAACAGTTGTGTTTCAGTGTTCACTGTAGTCTGTGAGCTTTTCATTTTGTGAGTGCAGATTTACGCTCCAGTTTGTTCTTCAACCACTGCGGTTGTAGTCTGCTGAGCATGTGTCACTGCCTCATCCTTCACATTTTTCTCTAATTGGTGCTGCTCCATTTTAGTGGAAAAAAATCTAATCTATTAGTGTGACGCGCTTCCATCCGTATACAATACATTGGTTGCAAACACTATAGAAGTACACAAAGGGGCCTTTAACAGCTACAGAACAGTTGTGTTTCAGTGTTCACTGTAGTCTGTGAGCTTTTCATTTTGTGAGTGCAGATTACGCTCCAGTTTGTTCTTCAACCACTGCCGGTTGTAGTCTGCTGAGCGTGTGTCACTGCCTCATCCTTCACATTTTTCTCTAATTGGTGCTGCTCCATTTTAGTGGAAAAAAATCTAATCTATTAGTGTGACGCGCTTCCATCCGTATACAATACATTGGTTGCAAACACTATAGAAGTACACAAAGGGGCCTTTAACAGCTACAGAACAGTTGTGTTTCAGTGTTCACTGTAGTCTGTGAGCTTTTCATTTTGTGAGTGCAGATTACGCTCCAGTTTGTTCTTCAACCACTGCCGGTTGTAGTCTGCTGAGCATGTGTCACTGCCTCATCCTTCACATTTTTCTCTAATTGGTGCTGCTCCATTTTAGTGGAAAAAAATCTAATCTATTAGTGTGACGCGCTTCCATCCGTATACAATACATTGGTTGCAAACACTATAGAAGTACACAAAGGGGCCTTTCACAGATACTGAACAGTTGTCTGCAGGGTTCACTGTAGTCTGTGAGGAATAACCACACTTAGGCCTTATAACTTTTCTGACTTTCTTTATCAATCTACCAAGATGAAGAAGTCAGTGAGTAAGGCACGTGGTCGTGGTCGAGGCCATGGATTTGCAGCAGGGAGAGGACGTGGGGATTCTGTGGCTGCTGCCGCACCCAGTGACACAGCATCCACCAGTTTTCCCCGTGAGCGTTCCTTTATGCGCACTTTTGTAGGAGCTCAGCGTACCCCCCTGCTGCGTGAAGAACAAATTGAAGCCGTTGTTGGTTGGATGGCAGCCAATGCATCGACTTCAATAGCTTCCACCTCCTCTCAGGACCACAGCACTGTTGAACAACCATCAGTCTCTTCACCGCCTGCCAAATTGCCCAGGCAGTCAGAGAGCTCTGTACAGGAGCCAGCTGAGTCTCTGCTTCTGTTCTCAGAATCTGTTGGCTTGGAAACAGGGGCCCAGCCAAGCAGCATTCTGGAATGTGAAGAAGAGGCAGTATGCAGTGATGCGCAACAGCTGTGTCTCTCTGAATCTGAAGAGGCGGGTGAGCCAGTGCCGATGGTCAGCACACCGCAGAACGCATCTGATGATGATGAGACTCAGTTGCCAGTTTCTGTTGAGCATGGTGCTGGCCAGACCACCCAACAACAGCAGGTGTTGGAAGAGGGTAGTGGTGGAGATGATGAGGTCCAAGACCCAACATGGCGTGAGGAACAG
Organism: Oophaga sylvatica; assembly: GCA_033576555.1. Taxonomy (NCBI): domain Eukaryota; kingdom Metazoa; phylum Chordata; class Amphibia; order Anura; family Dendrobatidae; genus Oophaga; species Oophaga sylvatica. The sequence goes on along the minus strand of JARQOD010005961.1, from coordinate 26,126 downwards.
GAAGGTGGTGGGAGCAGCTCTGAGGAAGAGATTTCCCCAACGGTCCAAACAGTAGGGAGAGGTAGGCTGCAGAGTCGTTTGCCTGTAGCCTCCAGTTTGGCACCCGTTCGGAGCAGTTCTCTTCCAACAGCCAAACCGGGCGCTCCCAGGACTTGCTCTGCGTGGTCCTTTTTTGATACAGTTGCAGATGACATTTGCTATGTCAAATGCAAGCTGTGTAATCAAAAAATTAAAAGAGGTAAAAGTGTCAGTAACCTTAATACAACAAATATGTGGAAACATGTGCGGTCAAAGCACTTTGTTGAGTTACAAAGACACACTGGAGATGTAGGCCAACCTACAGCAGCACCTACATCTTCAGCTCGTGTTGGAGCCTCTTCCTCCAGTTCACACACAGCTGGTTCGGCTTCCTCAAAGGATCGCCATGGAAGAACCTCTGTCACTGTTGTCCAGAGACACAGTGTTATTCCACCCACAGCTGCAAGTTCCCTGTCATCCTCACACACCCAGGCCACAAAACAGCCATCGGTAGCACAGGCATGGGATAAAAGACGGCCATACTCGGCAAACCATCCACGAGCACAGGCTCTGAATGCTGGCATTGCAAAACTCCTGTCCCTTGAAATGCTGTCATTCAGGCTGGTGGAGACTGACAGTTTCCGTGAATTAATGGCATTGGCAGTCCCACAATACAATGTGCCCAGCCGATTTTATTTCAGCAGGCAAGCCGTCCCTGGTCTGCAAAAGCATGTTGAGGCAAAAATTAAACATGCGCTACTAAACGCCGTCAGTAGCAAGGTCCACCTGACCACCGATGCGTGGACCAGTACCCATGGCCAGGGACGATACCTTTCACTCACTGCCCATTGGGTGAATGTTGTGGAGCCGGGTACAGATCTTGCGAGTGGCGCTGTACGTGTTCTGCCAACTCCAAGGATTGCCGGAATCAAGTCTGTCCACATTGACTCCTCCTCCTACTCCAGTTCCTCAGAATCATCGCTGCAGGAGCAGTCACGGTCTACCTCCACATGGACCCGTAGACGCTTACCTGATGCGACCGATATGAGCACAGCCGTGGCCAAACGGCAACAGGCCGTTCTGAAATTAATTTACATGGGGAATCGAAGCCACACAGCGCAGGAGGTCTGGAATGCCATCAAGCAGGAGAGCGACGTGTGGTTTTTGCCAGCGAATCTCCAGCCAGGCTTGGTAGTGTGTGACAATGGCCGAAATCTGGTGGCAGGTCTGGGCCTTGGCAACCTCACTCACATACCATGTCTGGCACATGTGCTCAACTTGGTCGTGCAGAGTTTTTTGAGGGACTATCCGGATCTTGATGCACTGCTGCACAAGGTCCGCCTAGAGTGCGCTCACTTGCGACATTCCAGCATGGCCAGATCGCGCATTGCAGCTCTGCAACGCAGATTGCGCCTTCCTGAACATCGCATCATATGTGACGTATCCACCAGGTGGAATTCAACGTTACATATGTTGGAGCGGTTGTGTGAGCAGCAGCCAGCAGTTATGGAGTATCAGCTGCATCAGGCGCAATCAACACGCAATTTGCGCCGTCCACACTTCACCATTAATGAGTGGGCCACTATGAAGGACATGTGCCACGTTTTGCGTGCGTTTGATGAGTCAACGCGGATGGCGAGTGCAGATGATGCACTAGTCAGCCTGACTGTCCCCCTTATCTGCCTGCTTCAAAAAACACTGCAAGCAATAAGGGATGAGGTTTTGGAAGAGGTGGAGGATGAGGAGTCACAAATTCCATCACCTTCTGGAAAGTCAGCGCAACGTGGTTCCTCACAAAGGGCTGGGCAGGGCTCACTTTGTGAGGAGGATGAGGAGGAGGAGTCAATGGAGGAGGAAGACATCGCTCCAGAGGGAGGTACACAACGCTCTAGTCAGTATGTAGAGCGAGGGTGGGGTGATGCAGAGCAGGCAGAGATAACGCCTCTTGCAGAGGACAGCGTTTCTTTGCCAGTTGGGAGTCTGCAGCACATGGTTGATTTCATGCTGCAGTGCCTAAGAAACGACCGCCGCATCGCCCACATTCTCACGACGTCTGATTATTGGGTGTACACCCTCCTAGACCCTCGCTACCGGGACAACGTCATAAGCCTCATCACACCGTTGAACCGGGAGCGTAAAATGCGGGAGTACCAAGACACACTGGTGCAATCCCTAATGTTCTACCTTACTGCCGAGAGCACTGCTGCTGCTACTGCTTTACAAAGCAGCTCTGTGCGTCGAGGCAGTGTAGAGAGCTCTGCAACAAGAGGGAGCACACGCAGTGCCTCTGCACAGGGAAAGACCAGTATGTTAAAAATGTGGCAAAGTTTTGTGGCAGCGCCACAAATGTCTACACCATCCGAGAGGGCTCCAGTCAGCGGGAGGCAACGTATCCGTCAGATGGTGACAGACTACTTGGCTTTGCCTCTCAGTGTACTCCCAGATGGCTCTTCCCCATTCAAGTTTTGGGTCTCTAAGCTGGATACATGGCCAGAGCTTAGCCAGTATGCATTGGAGGTGCTGGCTTGCCCTGCTGCCAGTGTATTATCGGAGCGCGTCTTTAGTGCTGCAGGTGGTGTACTAACAGACCGTCGCATGCGACTATCCTCCGATAATGTAGACCGGCTTACTTTTCTGAAAATGAACAAGGCATGGATCTCGCCAGAATTTGTCTGTCCGTTTTCAGATTAAATAACTGGTTCGCAACGTTATCCATGTCTCCTGTTATGTTCATCTTTCTACCACCTGAACTCTACTCCCTGGGCTCCAACACTGCCAGTTGCTGCTCAGAAGTGTCGTGTCCACAGAACAAAACACAAGCTCTACTGTTAGTGGGGTTCAGTAACGCCAGCTGTTCCCCTGCTGTGTCAACGGCAAGAAGTCTCCTGTTCCCGACACATGGACAGAAAAACACATGACCAACATGCTCCAAATAGGGAAGAGCCGTCACCCTGCTTGTTATGCTGAAAACATGAAATTGTGAAGTTTTGCAGGCCTAGAATGATAAATTTTTATGACAAATATGGACAAATAATAATTTGTCATCACAGCGCATATCTGCACATGTCTATTAGAAATGGTAACAAAAAATAAAACATAGTCTACTCTTCACATTTTGAAATTAATGCATAAAAGTACATTTCAGACTTATGAATTAATGCTTTTTAAGGAACTTTATCTGTACCTGTAAGATAATGCAGTCAATGGATGTACGAATCATTAAATCCTCATCATCATCATCACGAGTTTTATTTATGACAGACATTATAAAATACACATACTGATGCCAACTGTAACTTCAAACACCATATATGAAATGGCCAGCATGTAAACATGGTAATAATGTCCAATAATAAATTATTACATCTAGAAAGTGCATCATGCATACTGACAATAGGTAGTTATACCTGCAAGTGCTGTTGAAACAACCACAAGAGATATAAATTAATACTGGTATATAGGTATCACAGTGCATAGTTACTCATGGACAATGTTGATGTAATACTGTATCTCAATTAAGTCAGCGTCAACCATTAGGCTTGTTAGTCTTGTACATTGTTAAAGAGGGAACGTAATTTTTTTGTTTGTCATAGGTGGAGTATTACACATTAAATTATTACTGCTGTATTTTTTTTTGCGTCCCTAGTGCGCAATAACGCAGCCTAACCTCACATTTGATAGTCAGCTAATTGCCACACGCTACCCTACCCTACGCGTGACAGTAGGAAGGTAGTGTTGACGGATAAAGCTTTGCGCAACCAGACATTCTTTAACACTCTACAAGCAAAAAATGCATGATTTCAGCCGCAGACTTTATTGACGTACAGTATAACATCGGCATTACCCATCAGAGGCTGTCCACTGTCTGATACAGACATAGAATATACCTTTGCTATCCGTAGCCTTTGTTTCACCTACACTTGCAGGCACACACTTAAATTGTGACAAACAATGCCTAATGTTTTTTTAAATGGTTATTTTTTATTGTACATTATTGTGTCATCAATCACATTGATGAGTCCATGCTGGACATGTCATACATGCTATAGAAAGTTACGATTTTATGAACTTAAATAATTGAAATGTCTGTGACTGTCACATAAAATTTGCGATGATGATGATGAGTGACTATTACAAAATCCATTGTCTTCACTATGTTATGGTTTAACATAGCGTTCCTTAAGCATTATTCATAAAAAAAAAAATGGACTTTTATTCTTAAATTTACAACACTATATTTTGTTACCAATTTTTTGGGTGTTGTGTTGTTCCATTTATTTTTGGCATGTGCATATATGCGTTTATATTTGTATTTTCTTTATTTTTCCTTCTTGAAATTAGAAAACATGTGTATCTTTGTACCGTGTTAGCCAGTAGATAGAAAAATATTTAGACTTCAGAGTCAGCAGTGGTTGATACCTTTTAATGGATAACTGAAAAGATGGAAACAAATTGCAAGCTTTCAAGGCTACTCACGTCTCTTCATCAAAGAAAGACTAACTAAAAAAATTAAGCATCACATATTTCTATACACAACAGGACACAGGAATAGTGCAATAGGTAAGACAAGTAAGTGACGTGTATCAGAACTGTCATTATCTCACAGGGATGAACATAAATATTGGAACAGTTCCTAGATAAGGATAGAAAGTTTGATTGCCCTCTCATTGGCGTATTTTTTTGGGTTTTCATGACCCTGGAAGGGCATAGACGCAGATTCCTTAATTGATATAGAATGACATAAATCCATGTGATCTATTCATTCCATCACTAACAGTGTCAAAGGTCATGATGAGCTTATATTCTGAAACCTTTGTACGTTTCTCATATTTGAAGTTATATTTTAATACCAGTAATTCCATATCCATGATGCTATGACCGGGCATACAAAAGTCTTTTGCCACAGGTAAATTCATTAATTTATCTGTGATTGTGTGGCGCTGATAATTCATCCTTGTTCTCCTTTTTGTTGCCGGTCTCCCCTCACTTGTCCCTCCCTCACTTGTCTTAGCTATTCCTGTGTCCTGTTGTGTGTAGAAATATGTGATTCTTCATTTTTGGCTTTACTCTTAGCCTGATGAAGACACCTGAGTAGTCTCTAAAGCTTTGAATTTGTTACCATATTTTCAGTTAGCCATTAAACGTTATCAACCACAGAGGACTGTCAAGTATAAATATTTTTCTATTCTTGTAATTGAAATTTATCATTTTATTGTTGTAGTAAAAGTTCATTTATTCTTGTTTGAAGTACATACATTTGCAATGGCCACGTAACAAGGCAATAACTCAATATTTTGTGCCTACACCCTCCTTGACCCTGGGCTTCAACAGCGCCAGTTGCTGCTCAGAAGTGTTAGATGCACAGATGAAAACAATCGCTGATGTGTTTGTGGGGTTCAGTAACGCCTGCTGTTCCCCTGCTGTGTGTCTGGCAAAAATTACTGCTGCTAACTACAACTTCAACTTCAAACGTCTCATACTAGGCCTCTGCCTACACCCTCCTTGACCCTGGGCTTCAACAGCGCCAGTTGCTGCTCAGAAGTGTTAGATGCACAGATGAAAACAATCGCTGATGTGTTTGTGGGGTTCAGTAACGCCTGCTGTTCCCCTGCTGTGTGTCTGGCAAAAATTACTGCTGCTAACTACAACTTCAACTTCAAACGTCTCATACTAGGCCTCTGCCTACACCCTCCTTGACCCTGGGCTTCAACAGCGCCAGTTGCTGCTCAGAAGTGTTAGATGCACAGATGAAAACAATCGCTGATGTGTTTGTGGGGTTCAGTAACGCCTGCTGTTCCCCTGCTGTGTGTCTGGCAAAAATTACTGCTGCTAACTACAACTTCAACTTCAAACGTCTCATACTAGGCCTCTGCCTACACCCTCCTTGACCCTGGGCTTCAACAGCGCCAGTTGCTGCTCAGAAGTGTTAGATGCACAGATGAAAACAATCGCTGATGTGTTTGTGGGGTTCAGTAACGCCTGCTGTTCCCCTGCTGTGTGTCCGGCAAAAATTACTGCTAGCTACCTAATCATGGTGAAAAAAACATGACATCTCAAAGTGTCTAGTGCTACACATAGATATGAGGCTACACCATGATTTCTAAGCTGTAAACATTTGAAACGTCAACTTTCAAACCATAAAATGATTTGTCTTTGTCACAAATCTGTAACAAAATAATTGTGACATATTATTACAGATATGCACATGTCGAAAACAAATGCAAACACAAAAGCCTACTTATGTTATAGGATACTGATGGTCAACCTTGTCACTCCATAGCTTAGACAAATCCAACTCACATCATGATGACTCAAATACTGCAATGTTGGAAGTGCATAATGTGGGTTGAACTTTGACAACTGCTGCAGTGCGAAGGTTATACTTCAGTGTTCTTGCCTTTGAAATAAAAGCATACAAGTAAATATAATATCCAATGTTGATTAAGGGACGTGATGTACACCTGTAATATTGTGCAAACAATGCATGTAGGAATAGTCCTCTTCAACATTACTTATATTTGTGTCATTTTAAAAAATACATATTTGATTAGAAAGTTAACAGCCCATATCATAAAGGTCCTTCATGTAAACATGATAATCGCTAACAAAAATCATGCATTGCCTTGGTAAAGTCAATAGTGCATAGTCACAATAGCAAAATATATACCTGTAAGTGGTGCTGAAAGAACGACAACTGATAGAATAGGTGAATGATATCTATTTATCAGACTGAATAGCGACACCTGTACAATGTCGATATAATACTGTACCTTAACAAAACAGCTGTGTCACACCTCACACGCATTTTTCTTGTAGCTTGTTATGTAATAGGGCACATGCGTGTATGTTTCATCATAGGTGCATGTTTACTGAGTAAAGCAGTCATGACAACGCCTTGGTGTTGTCGGTACGCTTGCGATGATGAACGATGCGCACCGTGAATGTTAGTCTGCGTCATAAGACGCACAGACGCTCCAATACCCAACGCGTCACAGCAGGAAGCCAGTCTGTGCGTCCAAACAAAGGCGCAAGCATACATGCACGTACCCTTTTATAAAGCTATATAAAAAAAAGGATGTAGTAGTAACGCACACTTTATTGAGGTACAGTATTACATCGCCATTCACCATCTGTGGCTATGCAGTCTCATCTATATATACCTTATCTATCCGTTGTCATGCTTGCAAGTCCACAGTCAGGCATAAATAGCTGTTTTCACTATGCACTTTTTAAAGGTTTTTTTTGTTAATATAAATGATTGGCACATATTATCAGTATTACATGATGGAAATTTTAGATATTTTTAAAAACTTTTTAGTGATATTATTCAGCAAATGAAAATGGTGTACATACTGTTACTTATACATCATTAATGGATTCTGATATGTACTTGTATGCTTTTATTTAAAACCGTATAGCAGATTATTTAACCGATTTTTATTGTGGTTTGCATTGCTTTTCAACATGTTAATGTATGCGTTTATGTTTGTCAATTATTAATTTACATATATTTTTTAAAGTAAAATCATCATCTTATGGTACTAAAGGTTATATTTCTCTTGTTTGGAGTATAGACATTTTTAATTGACACGTAACAAGGAAAATACTTGATCTAGTATTTAAACATCCTCCTTGACCCTGGGCTCCAACACTGCCAGTTGTTGCTTGGAAGTGCTGTTAGCACAGTCTACACTTGCTCCTGTGTTACTGGGGTTCAGTAATGTCAGCTGTTCCCCTGCTGTGTGAACGGCAAAAAGTCCTGCTGCCTCCACCCTGTTCTCTTCTCATCCCTGGGTTACAACACCGCCAGTTGTTTCTCGAAGTGCTGTTAGCACAGTCTACACTTGCTCCTGTGTTATGGGGTTCAGTATATGTCAGCTGTTCCCCTGCTGTGTGAACGGCAAAAAGTCCTGCTGCCTCCACCCTGTTCTCTTCTATCCCTGGGTTACAACAACCGCCAGTTGTTTCTCGGAAGTGCTGTAGCACAGTTAAACACTTGCTCCGTGTTACTGGGTTCAGTAATGTCAGCTGTTCCTCCTGCTGTGTGAACGGCAAAAAGTCCTGCGCCTCCACCCTGTTCTCTTCTCATCCTGGGTTACAACACCGCCATTGTTTCTCGGAAGTGCTGTAGCACAGTTACACTTGCTCCTGTGTTACTGGGTTCAGAATGTCAGCTGTTCCCTGCTGTGAACGGCAAAAATCCTGCTGCCTCCACCCTGTTTCTATCTATCCCTGGGTTACAACACCGCCAGTTGTTTCTCGAAGTGCTGTTAGCACAGTCTACACTTGCTCCTGGTTACTGGGTTCAGTAATGTCAGCTGTTCCCCTGCTGTGTGAACGGCAAAAGTCCTGCTGCCTCCCCCTGTTCTCTTCTCATCCTGGGTTACACACCGCCAGTTGTTTCTCGAAGTGCTGTTAGCACAGTTACACTTGCTCCTGGTTACTGGGGTTCAGTAATGTCAGCTGTTCCCCTGCTGTGTGACGGCAAAAGTCCTGCTGCCTCCACCTGTTCTCTTCTCATCCTGGTTACAACACCGCCAGTTGTTTCTCGAAGTGCTGTTAGCACAGTCTACACTTGCTCCGTGTTACTGGGTTCAGTAATGTCAGCTGTTCCCTGCTGTGTGAACGGCAAAAAGTCCTGCTGCCTCCACCTGTTCTCTTCTCATCCCTGGGTTACAACACCGCCAGTTGTTTCTCGAAGTGCTGTTAGCACAGTCTACACTTGCTCCTGTGTTACTGGTTCAGTAATGTCAGCTGTTCCCTGCTGTGTGAACGGCAAAAAGTCCTGCTGCCTCCACCTGTTCTCTTCTCATCCCTGGGTTACAACACCGCCATTGTTTCTCGAAGTGCTGTTAGCACAGTCTACACTTGCTCCGTGTACTGGGTTCAGTAATGTCAGCTGTTCCCCTGCTGTGTGAACGGCAAAAAGTCCTGCGCCTCCACCCTGTTTCTTCTCATCCCGGGTTACAACACCGCCAGTTGTTTCTCGAAGTGCTGTTAGCACAGTCTACACTTGCTCCGTGTTACTGGGTTCAGTAATGTCAGCTGTTCCCCTGCTGTGTGAACGGCAAACAGTCCTGCTGCCTCCACTATTTCCTTTCTTCCCTGGCTACCAACACCGTCCAGTTGCTGTTCTCCGCAGGTTGCTGGTTCATGTCGTATCCGAGTCAGCAACTTGCTGTCCTGAGTGTTGACTGGTCCGTGTACTCAGTAACGTCATGTCCTGTGATTCTCTCCTGCTGCTGTACCACGGTTCCAAACAGTCCGCTGCCTCAACTTATTTCCTTTGGGTACCTTCTGCTACCCATCCGGGTTCCAGTACCGTCAGCTGGTTCTCCGCAGTGCCTTTGGCCTAGGTGCCTCCATGTCGGTATCCGAGTTCCAGCAACGTCTGCTGGTCCTTGGTAGTGCTTTGGAGCACAGGTACCTCCTGCTTAGTAACCGTGTCCCAGTAACGTCAGCTGGTCCTCGGTTGTGCCATTGGCTCTTTTCCTTCTGCTGACCCTCCGGGTTCCAGCACAGTCAGCTGGTCCTCGTTACTTTCATTGGCTCTTGTACCTTCTGCTACCCATCCGGGTTCCAGTACCGTCAGCTGGTTCTCCGCAGTGCCTTTGGCCTAGGTGCCTCCATGTCGGTATCCGAGTTCCAGCAACGTCTGCTGGTCCTTGGTAGTGCTTTGGAGCACAGGTACCTCCTGCTTAGTAACCGTGTCCCAGTAACGTCAGCTGGTCCTCGGTTGTGCCATTGGCTCTTTTCCTTCTGCTGACCCTCCGGGTTCCAGCACAGTCAGCTGGTCCTCGTTACTTTCATTGGCTCTTGTACCTCTGCTACCCATCCGGGTTCCAGTACCGTCAGCTGGTCTCCGCAGTGCCTTTGGCCTAGGCTCCAAGTCGGTATCCGAGTTCCAGCAACGTCTGCTGGCCTTGGTAGTGCTTTGGAGCACAGGTACCTCAGCATAGTAACCGTGTCCCAGTAACGTCAGCTGGTCCTCGGTTGTGCCATTGGCTCTTTTCCTTCTGCTGACCCTCCGGGTTCCAGCACAGTCAGCTGTCCTCGTTACTTCCATTGCTTTTGTACCATCACCAACAGGACAAAGAGGTTAAGACAAACTACAAGATACAGAACAAGAGACAGAAGAACAATAAGCAGAAGATCAAAAGCAGAAGAACATTAAGTATAAGACCAAAATGAAGAGCAAAATATATGCTCTAAATTCTAAGCAGAAGAAGATAAGCAGTGTATGGGTGAGTCCGTTCTCCTCGTGTGCCCTGGAAAATGCTGATGCTGCTGCAGGCTAAACTGAACGCGGACAAATACTGTTGTAATTAAATCTTTCGTGACAGCAAGAACGGAAGGATGAAATTCAGAGTTTTACAGATTACAAGTACAGAAATGTCTGTCACAATAAGAATATGATGAAAAGGATGAATAGGAAGAAGATGAAGAAGTAGAATATGAATAATAATAACTGTTTAATAAAACAATATAAGTAATGTAACAAAAAGATGATAGCAAGAAGTTTTAGAAGATTAGAAGTGAAGATGAGAATAATTTGATGAGAAAGATGATGCTGCTGAAGATTATGAAGGAGAAAGTGTGTGAAAAGTTAAAAGGTGAGACCATGAAGTTGTGAAACAGACATATTTGACAAAATAGAAAAAGGTTAATAACATTGTGAATTTCTTCGTCAATCCGAAGTATTTCCTAAAAAAAAAAAATTAATGCTATTCCATTGGATTGGGTTAAACATCTATGCCTTTAATGTCTCCTCAACCTCCCCAATACATTCTACATTACTCTTTGTTGTTTTCCTTCATGTACAATTAACCTACAAGGCAAGAATGGTTTTTTTTTTATTTCGATATTTTGTTCCCATAGACTTACATGGGACTTCCGGTATCGGTATCGGGTATCGCCGATATTTTTTGTGTATCGGCGATACCATTCCGATTCCGATACTTTTGGATATCGGAAAGTATCGCTCAACTCTAGTGGTGCTCCATTCTATTTCAAATAACTAAAATCTATTAGTGTGACGCGCTTCCATCCGTATACAATACATTGCTTGCAAACACTATAGAAGTACACAAAGGGGCCTTTCTAAGATAGTGAACAGTTCTGTGCAGTGTTCACAGTACTCTGAGGTTTATATTTTTTGAGTGCAGATCACGCTACAGTAACTTCTTCAACCACTGCTGGTTGTAGTCTGCTGATCGTGTGTCACTGCCTCATCCTTGACATTTGTCTGTAATTGGTGGTGCTCCATTCTATTTAAAATAACTCAAATCTATTAGTGTGACGCGCTTCCATCCGTATACAATACATTGCTTGCAAACACTATAGAAGTACACAAAGGGGCCTTTCAAAGATAGTGAACAGTTCTGTGCAGTGTTCACAGTACTCTGAGGTTTATATTTTTTGAGTGCAGATCACGCTACAGTTACTTCTTCAACCACTGCTGGTTGTAGTCTGCTGATCGTGTGTCACTGCCTCATCCTTGACATTTTTCTCTAATTGGTGCTGCTTCATTCTATTTAAAAAAACTCAAATCTATTAGTGTGACGCGCTTCCGTCCGTATACAATACATTGCTTGCAAACACTATAGAAGTACACAAAGGGGCCTTTCAAAGATAGTGAACAGTTCTGTGCAGTGTTCACAGTAGTCTGAGGTTTATATTTTTTGAGTGCAGATCACGCTACAGTTACTTCTTCAACCACTGCTGGTTGTAGTCTGCTGATCGTGTGTCACTGCCTCATCCTTGACATTTTTCTCTAATTGGTGCTGCTCCATTCTATTTAAAAAAACTCAAATCTATTAGTGTGACGCGTTTCCTTCCGTATACAGTACATTGCTTGCAAACACTATAGAAGTACAGAAAGGGGCCTTTCACACCTAGTGAACATGGGTTGTTAAATTTGTAATTAAATATGTATTTTTTCAAATGACACAAATATAAGTAATGTTGAAGAGGACTAGTCCTACATCCATTGTTTGCACAATATTACAGGTGTACATCACGTCCCTTAATCAACAATGGATTATTATATTTACTTGTATGCTTTTATTTAAAAGCCAAGAACACAGAAGGATAACCTTCGCACTGCAGCTGTTGTCAAAGTTCAACCCACATTATGCACTTCCAACATTGCAGCATTTGAGGCATGATGTGAGTTGGATTTGTCAAAGTTATGGAGTGACAAGGTTCACCATCAGTACCCTATAGCATAAGTATGCTTTTGTGTTAGCATTTGTGTTAGACATGTGGATATCTGCAATAATATGCCACAATTCTTTTGTTACAGATTTGTTACCAAGACTAATCATTTAATGGTTTTAAAGGTGACGTTTCACTTGTTTACAGCTTAGAAATAAGGGTGTAGCCTGATATCTATGTGTAGCACTAGCCACTTTAACATGTCATGTTTTTTTCAACATGTGTAGCTAGGTAGCAGTAATTTTTGTCGGACACACAGCAGGGGAACAGCAGGCGTTACTGAACCCCACAAACACATCAGCGATTGTTTTGATCTGTGCATCCAACACTTCTGAGCCCAGGGTCAAGGAGGGTGTAGGCAGAGGCCTAGTATGAGATGTTTGAACTTTAATTTGAACTTTAATTTGGAGTTAGCAGCATTAATTTTTGCCAGACACACAGCAGGGGAACAGCAGGCGTTACTGAACCCCACTAACACTATAGCTTGTGTATTGGTCTGTGGACACGACACTTCTGAGCAGCAACTGGCAGTGTTGTAGCCCAGGGAGTAGAGTTCAGGTGGTAGAAAGATGAACATAACAGGAGAGATGGATAACGTTGCCAACCAGTTATTTAATCGGAAACCGGACAGGCAAATTCAGGCGAGATCCATGCCTTGTTCTTTTGAAGAAAAGTAAGCCGTTCTACATTATCGGAGGATAGTCGCATGCAACGGTCTGTTAGTACACCACCTGCAGCAGTAAAGACGCGCTCCGATAATACACTGGCAGCAGGGCAAGCTAGCATCTCCAATGCATACTGGCTAAGCTCTGGCCATGTATCCAGCTTAGAGACCCAAAACTTGAATGGGGAAGAGCCATCTGGGAGTACACTGAGAGGGCAAGACATGTAGTCTGTCACCATCTTACGGAAACGTTGCCTCCTGCTGACTGGAGCCGTCTCGGATGGTGTAGACATATGTGGCGCTACCACAAAACTTCGCCACATTTGGAACATACTGGTCTTGCCCTGTGCAGAGTCGCTGCTTGTGCTCCCTCTTGTTGCAGAGCTGTCTCCACTGTCTCGACGCACAGAGCTGCTTTGTAAAGCAGTAGCAGCAGCTACCTCGATCACTGACAATTTTGTCTGGCATACCGTGCAGGCGGAAAATATGCCTAATGAATAATGCTGCCAAGGCCCGTGCAGACGGTAACCGTGGTAACGGCACCAAGTGCACCATTTTGGAGAAGTGGTTCGGTTATCACCCAGATGATGGTGCAGCCCCGAGACTTGGGTAAGCCAACCACAAAATCCATCCCGACCATCTCCCAGGGCCTGTCTGCCACCGGTAAAGGAAAGAGTAACCCAGCTGGCCGATGTCGAGGGGACTTATTCTTGGCGCAAGAGACGCATGCCTGAACGTATTCCCTGACGTCACGGACCATATGTGGCCACCAGTATGTCCTCGCCAGCAACTCAGATGTCCTCTTTGCCCCAAAATGTCCACCCACCCTGGACGAGTGTGCCCAAGAGAGAACCTCCGGTCGCAAATTGATGGGCACAAAAGTCTTGCCCGGAGGCACAGACTCAAGCGAAACCGGGGCCACAGTTCTTAGGCTCTCTGTGGGGACAATCAGCCGAGGCTCCTCCTCCACCTCCTCAGAGGACACCACGGAGCGAGACAGAGCATCAGCATGAATGTTCTTCTCCCCTGAGAGAAAATGGAGGGTGAAATGGAATCGGGAGAAGAACAGGGACCATCTGGCCTGACGGGAATTTAGCCGCTGGGCGGTCTGTAAATAGACCAAATTTTTGTGGTCAGTGAACACTTGGAAGGGAAAGCGAGCCCACTCCAGGAGATGTCTCCACTCAGAAAAGGCCAACTTCATGGCTAGCAACTCCCTATCCCCAATGGAATAATTCCTCTCCGCAGGTGTGAAGGTCTTGGAGAAGAAGAAGCAAGGATGTTTACGACCTTGAGCATCCTTTTGAAAAAGGACTGCTCCAGCACCAACGGACGAGGCATCTACCTCCAATATAAAAGGCTTATCAACCTCGGGACGATGTAGGATAGGAGCGCTAGCAAAATGGGACTTGATTGAAGTAAAGGCCTTGGAGACCTCCTCTGACCACAATTTGGGATTGGCTCCTTTCTTGGTGAGGGCTACCAAGGGAGCAACCAAAGTAGAGAAGTGGGGAATGAATTGGCGATAGTAATTAATGAACCCCATAAAGCGCTGCACCGCTTTAAGAGAGTGGGGTTCTTGCCAATCCATTACAGCCTGTAGTTTGGCAGGATCCATAGCCAATCCCTGAGTGGAGATGATATAGCCCAGGAATGGCAAAGACTCCTGCTCAAACACACACTTCTCCAACTTCGCATATAAGGAATTTGCCCGCAAGAGGTCGAAGACCCTGCAAACATCTCTCCGGTGGGTGTCCATATCTGGAGAAAAGATGAGAATGTCATCCAGATAGAATACCACAGAGGTGGCAAGCATGTCCCGGAAGATGTCATTTACGAAATCTTGGAAGACGGCTGGAGCATTACAGAGCCCGAAGGGCATCACAAGATATTCGTAATGTCCATCTCTGGTATTGAACGCCGTCTTCCATTCGTCCCCCTCACGGATGCGGATCAGGTTATAGGCACCACGAAGATCCAGCTTAGTAAATACCCTTGCTCCCCGGAGCCTATCAAAGAGCTCAGATATTAGGGGCAAAGGATATTTGTTCTTAACGGTAATGGCGTTAAGACCCCTATAGTCTATACACGGTCGTAATTCTCCATTCTTCTTCTGCACAAAGAAAAATCCTGCCCCTGCTGGTGACACTGACTTCCTAATAAACCCTCTGGCCAGATTTTCCTGGATGTATTGTGATATGGCCTCCGTCTCAGGAAGAGAGAGAGGATATACTCTTCCCCGAGGGGGCTCCGTTCCAGGCAAGAGGTCTATAGGACAGTCATAAGGGCGATGAGGCGGCAGAGTCTCCGCTGCCTTTTTGGAGAATACGTCTGCGTATGACCGATAAACCTTGGGAAGGGAATCAAGATCTATGGGTATCTCCGTTGTGGAAACCTGAACGTCCTCTCTGAGACATTTGTCTCTGCAATGATCACCCCAACCCAGTATTCTCCCAGAGGACCACTCAATATGGGGAGAGTGGTGGCGAAGCCAGGGTAATCCCAACAAAACCTCATCTATTCCCTCAGGAAGAACAAAAAGGGATATATTCTCCTGATGTGAAGGAGACATAGACAGAAATAGAGTGACAGTCTGGTGGGTGATTTGTGAGGGCAGGATTGCTCCATTCAACACTCATCCGATATTGGCTCGGCGAGCGTCACCAGCGGTATGGAATGGCGAGAGGCAAAGGAGGAGGACATAAAATTCCCCTCTGCCCCAGAGTCCACACAAAGCTTGGCGGGAAGGGTGGATGAACCTAGAGAGATTAACCCTTTAAGGAGCATCTTCGGAGCAAAATCCCTCGCGTCTAATGACCCTGCACCCATGGTCACGGAACATGACCGTTTACTTATTCGCTGGGGACATCGGTTGGCATAATGTCCTGGCTGCTGACACACTCTACAGACCACGGATACTCGAGTGGTCCGAGACTTAGATCCCACTCGAGTATTCTCCACGGTCTCTGGGGAGTCAGACGCCCGAACGGGAAATTCCAAAGGTTTGGCAAAGGGGGTGCCAGCCGAAACCTCTGCCTACACTGGGTCCGCTCTAACTTCCGTTCGTGAAAACGGAGGTCGATGCGGGTAGATATAGAAATGAGTTTCTCCAGTGTGGCAGGAATCTCCCTGGTAGCCAAAGCGTCCTTTACATGGTCTGCCAGTCCTCACCAGAACACTGGAATAAGAACTTTATCTGGCCACTCTAATTCAGAGGCCAAAGTCCGAAATTGGACTGAGAACTGGCTGACCATGGACAAGCCCTGTGACATTGTCAGCAGTTGGAGTGCCGTATCGTGCGTGACCTGAGGTCCTAAAAAGACCTTTTTAAGAGCCTCCAAAAACCGAGGAGCACTCCGCACCACACGATCGTCACGCTCCCACAGCGGTGTTGCCCACTCCAACGCTCTGCCCGAGAGTAGTGACAGTACAAAACCCACTTGTGCCCGATCCGTGGGGAAACGTGCAGCCAGAAGCTCGAGCTGTATAGAGCACTGACTCACGAATCCCCGACATTGCTTGCTGTCACCAGCAAACTTGTCAGGAAGAGGGAGGTGGGATAATGTAGGGACAGAGGTAGCAGAGGACAAACTGGCTGCAGCCACTCTAGCAGCCTGAACAGCGACTGCGGTAATATCCACAGCTGAGGTTGTGCGCTCAAGAGCCGCCAACCTACCCTCCAGCTGCTGGATGTACTGCCTTAGACGCTGGTCATCCGCCATTTTACTAGCCAGACCCTGGCGCTAATATTATGTTAGGGTCTGCGGAACGCACCTAATAGATATAAAAGAGAGGTGCGTTCGCAGCCCGGGGTCCACCGTGCAGGCGAAGCCCGCTGCTAATAAGATGGCGAAAGTAGCGAACTCTGTTATCCCGCAGAGTCGCAAAAATAAACGCCGTAGCGCGTTGTGGCAGTAAGTGCGAACTCTGTTAATCCCAGAGCCGCTAACGGGATGCCACAGCGCTATATGGCGATAGGTGCGAACTCACTTAACTTCAGTGAGCCGCAAAGTAAAACGCTAGGGCGCTGTCTAGCGTCTAAAGCGAACCCTGTTACGTCACAGAGCCGCTGAGAAAAAGTACCGTGTCCTGTCAGGCTCTCAGGTACACGGTTAATTGCTAAGCGAGCATAATACGTGGTCATGCGCTAATGTCCTCGCGGGAGTCACCCGCAATCTATGGCGTCTGAACGCCAGACCCTGAATACGGCAATCAAACTCCTCACCGGTTATGCCGGTAATCTAGGGCATCTAGGACACCGACCCTGACCAGCTAGCACACCAAACTCCTGACCGATTAAGTCGATATTCTAGTGGCTTATTTCAGCCGGGTCCCTAACCACACACACGCATGACCTTTTTTTTTCTTTTCTTTTCCCTCAGATGGGAAGTTCCACAGTCAGGTAACCAAAACTATAAGGAACTCGACTCCCAAACAGCGTGTACACTTACATAATGCAGAAGCTGTTCCCATCATCATCGGAAAACCAACTTTATTTACAAGCACAAAAAAACACAAAACTAAGACACATTAACCCCTTCATGACCCAGCCTACTTTGACCTTAAAGACCTTGCCATTTTTTGCAATTCTGACCAGTGTCCCTTTATGAGGTAATAACTCAGGAACGCTTCAACGTATCCTAGCGATTCTGAGATTTTTTTTTCGTGACATATTGGGCTTCATGTTAGTGGTAAATTAAGGTCGATAATTTTTGCGTTTATTTGTGAAAAAAATGGAAATTTGGCGAAAATTCTGAAAATTTTGTAATTTTCAAATTTTAAATTTTTATTCTGTTAAACCAGAGAGTTATGTGGCACAAAATAGTTAATAAATAACATTTCCCACATGTCTACTTTACATCAGCACAATTTTGGGAACAACATTTTTTTTTTGTTAGGAAGTTATAAGGGTTAAAAGTTGACCAGCGATTTCTCCTTTTTACATCAAAATTTACAAAACCATTTTTTTTTAGGGACCACCTCACATTTGAAGTCACTTTGAGGGGTCTATATGGCAGAAAATACCCAAAAGTGACACCTTTATAAAAACTGCACCCCTCAAGCTACTCAAAACTACATTCAAGAAGATTATTAACCCTTCAGGTGCTTCACAGGAACTAAAGCAACGTGGAAGGAAAAAATGGACATTTTAATTTTTCCAACAAAAATTTTCTTTTAGCATCAATTTTTTCATTTTTACATGGGCATCAGGATAAAATGGATCCTAAAATTTGTTGGGCAATTTCTCCTGAGTACACAGATACCTCATATGTGGTCATAAACCACTGTATGGGCACACAGCAGGGCTCAGAAGGGAAGGAGCGCCATTTGACTTTTTGAATAGAAAATATGCTGGAATATTTAGCGGTTGCCATGTCACATTTGGAGAGTCCCTGTGTGCCTAAACATTGGAGCTCCCCCACAAGTGACCCCATTTTGGAAACTAGACCTCCTAAGGAACTTATCTAGATGCATAGTGATCACTTTGAACCCCAAGGTGCTTCACAAATTGATCTGTAAAAAAAAGAAAGTACTTTTTTTTCACAAAAATTTTCTTTTAGCCTCAGTTTTTTTCATTTTCACATGGGCAACAGTATAAATTGGATCCTAAAATTTGTTGAGCAATTTCTCCTGAGTACACCGATACCTCATATGTGGTCATAAACCACTGTTTGGGTGCACGGCAGGGCTCAGAAGGGAAGGAGCGCCATTTGACTTTTTGAATAGAAAATATGCTGGAATATTTAGCGGTTGCCATGTCGCATTTGGAGAGTCCCTGTGTGCCTAAACATTGGAGTCCCCCACAAGTGACCCCATTTTGGAAACTAGACCCCCTAAGGAACTTATCTAGATGCATAGTGAGCACTTTGAACCCCCAGTTGCTTCACAAATTGATCCGTAAAAAAAAGAAAGTACTTTTTTTTCACAAAAATTTTCTTTTAGCCTCAGTTTTTTTCATTTTCACATGGGCAACAGTATAAATTGGATCCTAAAATTTGTTGGGCAATTTCTCCTGAGTACACAGATACCTCATATGTGGTCATAAACCACTGTTTGGGCGCACGGCAGGGCTCAGAAGGGAAGGAGCGCCATTTGACTTTTTGAATGGAAAATATGCTGGAATATTTAGCGGTTGCCATGTCGCATTTGGAGAGTCCCTGTGTGCCTAAACATTGGAGCTCCCCCACAAGTGACCCCATTTTGGAAACTAGACCCCCTAAGGAACTTATCTAGATGCATAGTGAGAACCCCCAGATGCTTCACAGAAGTTTATAACGCAGAGCCGTGAAAATAAAAAATCATTTTTTTTCTCAAAAAATGATTTTTTAGCCCACTATTTTTTATTTTCACAATGGTTACAGGAGAAATTGGACCCCAAAAGTTGTTGTCCAGTTTGTCCTGAGTACGCTAGTACCCCATATGTGGGGGGGAACCACTGTTTGGGCACACGTCAGGGCTCGGAAGGGATGTGGTGACGCTTTGAAATGCCGACTTGATGGAATGGTCTGCGGGCATCTTGTTACGTTTGCAGAGCCCCTGATGTGCCTAAACAGTAGAAACTCCCCACAAGTGACCCCATTTAGGAAACTAGACCCCGCAAAGAACTTATCTAGATGTGTGGTGAGCACTTTGAACCCCCAAGGGCTACACAGAAGTTTATAACGCCCGGGCATGAAAATAAAAAAATCATATTTTTTCCACAATCAGGATCTTTTAGTCCCCAATTTTTTTATTTTCCCAAGGGTAACATGAGAAATTAGACCCCAAAAGTTGTTGTCCAATTTGTCCTGAGTATGCTGATATCCCATATGTGGGAGAAAACTACTGTATGGGCACACGTCGGGGCTCGGATGGGAAGTAGTGACGTTTTGAAATGCCCACTTGATGGAATGGTCTTCGGGCGTCATGTTACGTTTGCAGAGTCCCTGATGTGCCTAAACAGTAGAAACTCCCCACAAGTGACCCCATTTTGGAAACTAGATCCCCCAAGGAACTCCTATAGATGTGTGATAAGCACTTTGAATCTCCAAGTCCTTCACAGAAGTTTATAACGCAGAGCCGTGAAAATATAAAATCATTTTTTTTCCACAAAAATAATTTTTAGTCCCCAATTTTTTTTCCCAATGTTAACAGGAGAAATTAGAACCCCCAAAGTTGTTGTGCAATTTTTCCCGAGTACGCTGATACCTCATATGTGGGGATAAACCACTGTTTGGGCATACGTCGGGGCTTGGAATAAAGGGAGCACTGTTTGACTTTTTGAACGCAAAATTTGCAGGAATCAATGGTGGCGCCATGTCGCGTATGGAGACCCCCTGATGTGCCTAAATAGTGGAAACCCCTCAATTCTAACTCCAACACTAACCCCAACACACCCCTAACCCCAACCCTAACCCCTACACACACCTAACCCTAATACAAACCCTAATCATAACCCTAACCCCAACACACCCCTAACCCTAATCCCAACTCTAACCATAAACCTAACTACAAGCCTAACCCTAATTCCAACCCTAACCCTAATTCCAACGCTAACTCAAATTCCAACCCTAACCGTAATTCTAACCTTAACCCTAATGCTAACCCTAACCCTAGTTCTAACCCTAAGGCTGGGTTCATATTGCGCTTTACCAGCCCGTTCAACACGTAGCGTTGACCGGCTGGTAACGGTATAGCATAACGCGATCGCGTTATGCTATACCCGCTAGTGCAGATGAATCAGCAGATAATCAGTCGCGGATCCGCATCAAAATCCGCCGCGGATCAGCAACAAAATCCGCCGCGGATCAGCAGCAAAATCCGCCACGGATCAGCGGCAAAATCCGCCGCGGATCAGCGGCGAAATCCGCCGCGGATCAGCAGCGAATCCGCGGTGGATCAGCAGCGAAATCCGCCGCGGATCAGCAGCGAAATCAGCCGCGGATCAGCAGCGAAATCAGCCGCGGATCAGCAGCGAAATCAGCCGCGGATCAGCAGCGAAATCCGCCGCGAATCAGTAGCGAAATCCGCCGCGGATCCGCAGCAAATCAGCAGCAAAATCAGTCGCGGATCAGCAGCGAAATCCGCCGCGGATCAGCAGCGAAATCCGCCGCGGATCAGCAGCGAAATCCGCCGCGGATCCGCAGCGAAATCAGTCGCGGATCCGCAGCGAAATCAGGCGCGGATCCGCAGCGAAATCAGCAGCGGATCCGCAGCGAAATCAGTCGCGGATCCGCAGCGAAATCAGGCGCGGATCCGCAGGGAAATCAGCAGCGGATCAGCAGCGAAATCCGCCGCGGATCAGCAGCGAAATCCGCCGCGGATCAGCAGCGAAATCCGCCGCGGATCCGCCGCGAATCAGCAGCAAAATCAGTTGCGGATCAGCAGCGAAATCCGCCGCGGATCAGCAGAGAAATCAGCCGTGGATCCGCAGAGAAATCAGCCGCGGATCCGCAGCGAAATCCGCCGCGGATCAGCAGCGAAATCCGCCGCGGATCAGCAGGGAAATCCGCCGCGCGATCAGCAGCGAAATCCGCCGCGGATCCGCCGCGAATCAGCAGCAAAATCAGTTGCGGATCAGCAGCGAAATCCGCCGCGGATCAGCAGAGAAATCAGCCGTGGATCCGCAGAGAAATCAGCCGCGGATCCGCAGCGAAATCCGCCGCGGATCCGCAGCGAAATCCGCCGCGGATCAGCAGCGAAATCCGCCGTGGATCCGCCGCGAATCAGCAGCAAAATCAGTTGCGGATCAGCAGCGAATCAGTCGCGGATCAGCAGCGAAATCCACCGCGGATCAGCAGCGAAATCCGCCGCAGATCAGCAGCGAAATCAGCCGCGGATCCGCAGCGGATCAGCAGCGAATCCGCCGCGGATCAGCAGCGAAATCCGCCGCGGATCAGCAGCGAAATCCGCCGCGGATCAGCAGCGAAATCCGCCGCGGATCAGCAGCGAAATCCGCCGCGGATCAGCAGCGAAATCAGCCGCGGATCAGCAGCGATATCCGCCGCGGATCAGCAGCGATATCCGCCGCGGATCCTCAGCGAAATCTGCCGCGGATCCGCAGCGAAATCCGCCGCGGATCAGCAGCGAAATCAGCCGTGGATCCGCAGCAAAATCAGCTGCGGATCAGCAGCAAAATCCGCTAGGAAAAAAAAAAAAATTATTTTTTTTATTATTTGTCCCTACCTATGACGGGGGGGGTTCATTTACTTTTTTTTTATTTTGATCACTGTGACAGTTTATCACAGTGATCAAAATAAATTTTTTTACAATGGAGGGCGCACTGCGCATGCGCCGGCCGGCGGGCGCACTGCGCATGCGCCCGCCATTTTCCAAGATGGCGGCGCCCATGAAGAATCCCGGGCAGCCGCCGGGACGGATCCAGGGACATCGGTGGACCGGGAGAGGTGAGTAGGGGACGTCGGAAGGTGAGGGGGGGGGATTGGAAGGTGAGGGGGGGTGATCGCAGGAGCAGGGGAGCAGACAGCGACGGCGGTGACCGATCGCTGCCATCTTTCGATGGCGGCGGCCGATCACCGCCGTGACATGGTGTGGGGGGGGTCTGATCGCGGTCTCCAGCCATGGCAGATGCTATTGCAGCATCGGCCATGGCTGGATTGTAATATTTCACCAGTTTCATTGGTGAAATATTACAAATCGCTCTGATTGGCAGTTTCACTTTTAACAGCCAATCAGAGCGATCGTGGCCACGTGGGGGTTAAGCCAACCCCCCTGTGGTGATGCAGTAAGGGTCCTGTTACTGCGGGTCGGGTGACCTTTCAGTGACCCCGGACCCCCGACCCGCAGTAACATGATTTATAGCATGACGCCTACGTCGGCGTCATGGGTCGGGATGGCACAGGTTTTCATGACGCCGACGTAGGCGTCATGGGTCGGGAAGGGGTTAACAAGGTGTTTCCACTTTTTAACTTTCCAAATTCCCTCTGCGTCCTCCTCCCCCCTCTTTCTCATATCACACACAAAACAAAAATACAATTTTCCCAAAACAATTTTTAAACAATTTTTAACCTCAATCTCCTTCCTCTTAAACACATACACGTTCCTCACATCCCACAACACCTCTTTTATACATGCAAGCATCAACCACAACACTCTCTCCTTTTCTCCACACATACCCAACCCAAACATAAATAACTCAAATGTCAAAAAATTCACATCACACAACTCCTTACACAACGGGCCCAAACCTGAAATCACATTTCTAGCATACTGACAATTCCAAAACAAAATGCACCACACTCTCTCTCCCACCACATCCCCTCCTCGGACACATCTCACTCCTCACTAAACCCCGGTTTCTCTGGAAGTCTCTCACCGTAACACCTCATGCAATGACTGCCACACAATCTCGCTCTGTCTATTTGTCATACCATCCATACGTACCTTCTTCCATACCTTCTGCACATCACTTCCTCTCACCATATAGATACCACATTCCATCTCTCTACACTCAATCATCCTATATACCGCTTTCTTCTTCTCTAACAACCTCACATCCACATCACACAGTTCATACTTCACCAAAAATTTGTAAACCCACACATACCACACAGGCACCTCAAAAGCCACTGGGCACCTTAGATCCCTTTCCCGCCACTTCAAACGGAACAGAAAACTTCCAAACAAATACTGCACATACATGCACACTTCCCATCCATCCTAATCACACCCAATACAAACACCATAATATTCACGCCAAAAAATACATTCAAATTTGGGAATCCCAGCCCCCCCTTATCCATTCTCTTCATCACAACCTCTCTCCTTGCACGCTCCATACTTGAACGCCAAAAAAATACAAACAAAACCCTATTTAATCTTCTAACACACATATAACCTGGTGGAAAAACCACCGCAACATGCAAAAAAATTGGTAACACCACACTCTTAATAACGAAAATTTTACCAAAAAACGTCAAATCTCTCATCTTCCAAAAATTTAACTTGCGCTCCACTCTCTCTCTCACATCCACCCAACTTTCCTCTCCATCCAACTTCTCTGAAAATTTCACACCCAGCACCTTTATTGGTCCACTCACCACATTCACCCCAATATCATTGCTCAGAGTCCTCCCACCAAAAATCTTACATTCAGTCTTCTCCCAATTCACTTTAAACGCAGACGCTCCACAAAAAACGGATACCAACAACTTCACACGACGCACCGAACACTCTGAATCACACAAAACACACACATCATCCATGTAACCATTCACCTTCCACTCCCTCCCCCCCGCCCCCGGCACTTGCACACCCCGAATCACCTTATCTTTCCTCAACATACACAACAACGGCTCAATCGGGCAAATGAACACAACAGGGGACAATAGGCACCCCTGCCGTACACCGGAAAACACATTCACTCTCCTCTGTTATGTTACGGTAGCTGAGGAGTGCAGGTAAAAAAGGAAATACACCAGAGCAGTTGGAATCTATGAGATTGCAGTACCCTGACTAACCACCGCAACTAGAGGCAGCCGTGGAGCGTTCCTACGTTGGTCCTAGACGCCTCGTCACAGCCTGAGAAACTAACTACACCTAAAGATAGAAATAGGAAAGCTATCTGCCCCGGAGCAGAACCCCAAAGATAATAGAAAGCCCCCAAACATGTAATGGCGGTTAGACAAGAGGAAATACTGACACAGAAAGAAAATAGTATGAGCAAACGCTGGGGCCCAAACTATCTAAATAGAAAAGGATAGGAAGGGTACTTACTGCAATCCCAGAAAACCCTGAAAAAAACCAACTCTACTAATTTCAAAATCACCTGAGATCACACGACCTCTACCACCTAAATTAGTTTCTCTGGTGTAACAAAATCAAAACAGCAGCCACTGAAAAAACTGGAAAAAGCAAAAGTACAAAACACAGTGGCTGGACTAAACTGAGAGGGCAAAAGCCCCCGGAGGGGACCCTGAAGGCCCCCACAGAAGTGCAGGACCAAATGCAAAAATATAGCAAAAACACAAAATAAGAAATTGTCTTATCTGATAGCAGGAGATGCAGACACGACACAGCAGGCTACAAGGGAAACTGGAAAGAAGGATTCAGACCAGAACAATTGATCACCGGCAACCCTGATGGGAAAATGACTCCCTTATATAAGACCAATCAGTAACACCTGATTCCAGTCCTCACAATCCTCACTAGTACCGCTTGTAACCACCAGAGGGAGCCTCTGCTCAGAACTCATCTCAAACCCATTCACAACACTCCTCCTACATTCCCATTCAACAAAACACAACTATAAATTTTTATACAAACTTCTCACTCTCTCAACAAACTCAGCCGGAAAACCCATCTTCACCAACACTCTAAACAGAAAACCATGCGCCAACCTATCATACGCCTTCTCAAAATCCAAACTCAACACATACACCCCCTTCTTACGGTTCAAACAGTCCCACAAACAATCTCTCAGCATACACACACCCTCATGTAACCGCCTTCCAGGCACCGAACAACACTGCTCCTCACCCACAACACTCCCAACCACATCACGCATCCTATTTGCCAAAAGCTTCGCATAGATTTTATAATCACAATTAAGCAACGTGATCGGCCTCCAGTTTTTTAGATTTTCAAATCACCTTTTTTTGGCAACAGCACAACCACTCCTGCACGCATACCATTCGCCACCTCTGCATTCGCCCACATATACTTACATACATCAACAAAATCCTTCCCAATCCACATCCCACATCACACGATAAAATTCCACCGGGAGACCATCATCCCCCGGCGTTTTATTCAGCGCCATGCTACACACCACCTTCCATATTTCTTCACTCGTCATCTCCCCCATCAAACTCTCCCTTTCTGTCCCTTCAATCTATTTTCCAAAACACTCAGCACATCACTCTCCAAACCTTCATCCCTCCATTTCACTGCATACAAATCATCATAAAACTTTGCCACTTCCTCACATAAGTCCGCACCACTCACTTTCATTTCCATCCACTCCTTCAAAACACTCATGCTCTGTCTTTTTCCAAAACTTTCTTGAAAAAAAAACCGCGAACACTTCTCATTCTTTTCCAAGTTCTCTATTTTAGCCCTATACACAATACTCCTCCCTCTCTCTCTCCAAAAACTCGTTCACTTCTTTTTCACTCTCAACAAATCTTCACTCACATCCATCCCTCCCTCTCTTAGCTTATATAACACACTCAAACTTGCATTCAACCCCAGCAAACCTTTCTCTCTTAGCAGCTGCACACTTGTAACC
>JARQOD010005960.1:0-45339 GCA_033576555.1 Oophaga sylvatica | reverse complement strand
GCGTTATGCTATACCCGCTAGCGCAGATGAATCAGCAGATAATCAGCCGCGGATCCGCAGCAAAATCCGCCGCGGATCTGCAGCGAATCAGCAGCGAAATCCGCCGCGGATCAGCAGCGAAATCCGCCGCGGATCAGCAGCGAAATCAGCCGCGGATCAGCAGCGAAATCAGCCGCGGATCAGTAACGAAATCAGCCGCGGATCAGCAGCGAAATCAGCCGCGGATCAGCAGCAAAATCAGCCGCGGATCCGCAGCGAATCAGCAGCGAAATCCGCCGCGGATCAGCAGCGAAATCCGCCGCGGATCAGCAGCGAAATCAGCCGCGGATCAGCAGCGAAATCAGCCGCGGATCAGCAGCGAAATCCGCTGCGGATCCGCAGCGAATCAGCAGCAAAATCAGTCGTGGATCAGCAGCGAAATCCGCCGCGAATCAGCAGCGAAATCCGCCGCGAATCAGCAGCGAAATCAGCCGCGGATCCGCCGCGGATCAGCAGCGAAATCCGCCGCGGATCAGCAGCGAAATCCGCCGCGGTCAGCAGCGAAATCCGCAGCGAATCCGCAGCGAATCCGCCGCGGATCAGCAGCGAAATCCGCCGCGGATCAGCAGCGAAATCAGCCGCGGATCAGCAGCGAAATCAGCCGCGGATCAGCAGCGAAATCAGCCGGGGATCAGTAGCGAAATCAGCCGCGGATCAGCAGCGAAATCAGCCGCGGATCAGCAGCGAAATCCGCTGCGGATCCGCAGCGAATCAGCAGCAAAATCAGTCGTGGATCAGCAGTGAAATCCGCCGCGAATCAGCAGCAAAATCAGCCGCGGATCCGCAGCGAATCAGCAGCGAAATCCGCCGCGGATCAGCAGCGAAATCAGCCGCGGATCAGCAGCGAAATCAGCCGCGGATCAGCAGCGAAATCAGTCGCGGATCCGCAGCGAAATCAGTTGCGGATCCGCAGCGAAATCAGTTGCGGATCAGCAGCGAAATCCGCCGCGGATCCGCAGCGAAATCCGCCGCGGATCCGCAGCGAAATCAGTTGCGGATCAGCAGCGAAATCCGCCGCGGATCAGCAGCGAAATCCGCCGCGGATCCGCAGCGAAATCCGCGGCGGATCAGCAGCGAAATCAGCCGCGGATCAGCAGCGAAATCCGCTGCGGATCTGCAGCGAAATCCGCCGCGGATCCGCAGCGAAATCCGCCACACGTTGCGGATTTTGCTGCGGATCCGCGGCGGATTTCGCTGCTAATCTGCGGCGGATATCGCTGCGCATCCGCGGCTGATTTCGCTGCTGATCCGCCGCGGATCAGCAGCGAAATCTGCCGCGGATCCGCAGCAAAATACGCCGCGGATCCGCAGCAAAATCCGCAACGTGTGCACAGGGCCTAATAGGAAAAAAAAAAAAAAAAATCTTTATTTTTTTTATTTGTCCCTACCTATGATAAAGGGGGGGTTCATTTACTTTTTTTTATTTTGATCACTGTGACAGTTTATCACAGTGATCAAAATAAATTTTTGGACACTGGGGGGCGCACTGCGCATGCGCCGGCCGGCGGGCGCACTGCGCATGCGCCCGCCATTTTCCAAGATGGCGGCGCCCATGAAGAGGCCCGGGCGGACGCCGGGACCGATCCAGGGACATCGGTGGATCGGGAGAGGTGAGTAGGGTGGTCGGAAGGTTATGGGGGGGGGATCGGAAGGTGGGGGCACCGGAGCAAAGGAGGAGGGGAGCTGTTAGTGACGGCGGTGGACCGATCGCTGCCGTGACTACGTGTGGGGGGGTCAGGTCTCGGTGTCCAGCCATGGCAAATGCTATTTTCAGCATCGGCCATGGCTGGATTGTAATATTTCACCAATTAAATTGGTGAAATATTACAGATTGCTCTGATTGGCTGTTTCACTTTTAACAGCCAATCAGAGCGATCGTGGCCATGGGGGGGTTAAGCCAACCCCCCTGTGGTGAAGCACAAAGGGTCCTGTAACTGCGGGTCGGGTGACCTTTGAGTGAAAAAAATAACCGTGTGCACAACCAAGAAGGTGCCAGAGTAGGTTCCCACACCGTATCTAATAGAAAATTAACTCGGCACTCAACTTTAGTATAGTGAGAATAAAGATTTTTATTCACAGTAGTAACACGAAACGTTTCGGTCCTGTATCATGGACCTTCATCAGTCACAGATACTACTGGGAAGGGGGTTGATCCACATAGGGAAGAAAGAAAGGGCTGGATATAGCCTGTATTGGTGGGGTGAGATGAGGAAGAGGACAATGCCTCTATTGCACTAGTAACCTGTTGTGAAGGAGTCCGGCAGTGAGGATAGGTCTCTGCATTGGACGCGGTGTCCAGCCCTTTCTAAAGCCCTTTCTAAAGTTGAGTGCGGGTGACCTTTGAGTGACCCCGGTCTCCCGGCCCGCAGGAACGCGATCCTTTCATGACGCAGGGTATGCGTCATAGGTCGGATTGGCACCGACTTTCATGACGCATACGCTGTGTCAAAGGTCGGGAAGGGGTTAATACCTTTGATGGAGGGATTGTTTCGTATTGCGGTAGCTAGAAATTCCATTGTTATAATATACAGGAGTGGGAAGAGAGGACAACCCTGTCTCGTGCCGTTTCCAACAGGGAAAGGGTCTGAGAGTGAGCCATTAACCTTAACCCGGGCACTAGGGGAGGTGTACAAAGCCGAGATCCTTTGAAGCATAACCTCGCCCAGGCCGATCTCCCTTAAGGCTTGGAACATGAATTCCCAGTGTACCCTGTCGAAGGCTTTCTCTGCATCAATCGACAGGATACACATGGGATCCCCCCCCTCCCAGCCCCATCTATCAGCGAAATGGCCCTTATGGTATTGTCTCTAGCCTCTCTCCCTTGAACAAAACCAACTTGGTCCTGATTTATTAATTTTGGTAGGAGAAGACCCAGTCTCTTCGCAATCATCTTTGCATACATTTTAATATCTAGGTTTATCAGTGATATCGGACGATAATTGCTGCAAAGCGAGGGATCTTTACCAGTTTTGGGTAATACTGTGATATGGGCCGCCAATGTTTGACAGGAGAAGGTTCCCCTGAAGAGATGGAATTACATACTTCCCAAAACACCGGGCTCAGCAAAGTAAAGAATTGTTTGTGAAAACCAGCTGAGAACCCATCCGGGCCTGGGCTCTTCCCTTGCTTCAGACCACCAATGGTTTCGGACACTTCCTCTAATGAAAATTCTTTTTCTAATTCTATCAAATCATCTTCTGATAAAGAGGGGATTTTATTTCGCTGCATATAAGTACTAATCTTATGACGAAGTGAGGAGACCGGCATGTCTGTAATGGTTCTCTATATTGTGTAGTGTTTTGTAATAATCGCTAAATCCCGAAAGAATATCTTTAGTGCTGTAAACTTTCCTTCCCTCCTTATTTTTGATAAAGGGGATGAATGTGGTAGGGTTACGTGGCTTAATCGCTCTGGCCAGTAACTTGCCACTTTTGTTGCCAAGCTGGTAAAAATGATTTCTAAGGCGCTCTCTAAAGCACCTCGACTTCTGATCTAGCATTGAAAACATCTTTTGTCTTACTGTAGAGAGGAGTGCGAATGTGTTTGGATCTAGATCGCGCTTATGCTTAATTTCCAGCCTATGTAATTGATCTGACAAGGCAGCAAGCTCAGCAATTTTCTCTTTTTTTAAGCGAGCTCCATGTGAAATAAATGTACCTCGCACCACACTCTTTAGAGGGGGACGCTGGGTCGATTCAATGGTCAGATATGAAGTGAGATATGGTTTGTTCCACCTCATTTTTGCAAATGGCGTCTTGAAGTAAATTTTCGTTCAAACGCCAGGAGAAGCCCGTTCTGGTGGTTGAATACAGTGCAATTGTAAGGTATATGGGGGTGATGCGCACACAACCAGGGCTTTGGGGTACTCGGCACCGAGCCCGTTGATGTCTATGGGGGATGTCACGGGTAGCACAGCTCGGTCCGTGCCCTGGGCGCTCACCGTAATGTGGGATATTTACAGGGGATGATGGAATGTTCATATAGTTTATCGTGACGCCACTTGTAGTATCTGGTCAGGGGGACCAGCGCTGCTATGCACATACTCTGGAAGGGATGGTGTTGGGCAGCTAGATGGTAGGTCTTCTACAAGTAAGACAGTGTCCTTCCAGGGCAGATAGAAATATGAGGATGCAGGACAGATGGGGATCCCGCCGTCAGAGACAATAAGGGAGACACACACAGAAGTCAGTTTGGTACCTTTACTGTAGGAATGGCAGGTACTCCCCGGAGCACAGCAGGGCGAAGGATGCACATCCGGATTCCTCCACTGGTAGGTGTGTGGCCTCCTGTCCTCTGTCGTTATATCATAAAGTCCTGACCTGCTTGTAGCTAGGTCTAACTTGGTCTCCGTTCTGTACCTGGCTGACTTGGTGGTGGACCTTCTCTCTGGCAGAACAGGGTCTTTTATGGCTGATCAGGCCAACTCCGTTCTCCTGATCCTGCTACGTGTCAACTCTGTGGTACTCCTGGGACTTGTAGTCCTCCAGGAACTCCGGTGTTCTCCTAATAGGTAGTGTAGATCCTTATAGGCTCGGGACCCGGTGTCCGGTATTTCTTGCTGAGGGGAGCTATTAATGCTCACTGATTCCTCCACTTCCACTTGCCTTCGGCCTACCTGGGTCCTACTAAGATCACACACGCTGGCAGTTGGTAATCTGCCTCTTCGCCGCTCTCTAAGCGTCGGCACACTTCCTCATGAGCTACACTTCAGATTCAGCTCTGACTAGGCTAAAGTGATTTCCCTTTTCACTCGTACTAGCCTCCACTTAAGCTCAAGTTGAACTGACTGAACAGCTCTGCACTAGCTCTCTGAGCTAAACTCCTCTCCTCTGGTGTCCTGAGGAGATCTGAAGTCTAATCTGTTCTGAGGCTGTCTCTATCTCATCTGCGATCTCCTTCTGAGTGATCTGAGGTAAACTGAAACTAAAACTGTTTTTTATATGCCTAACACAGCTCCCTCTACTGGTCTTTTTAGGTAAGCTGAGATGTGTGTGTGTATAGTGACCTCTAGTGGGATCTTCCTTTAGTGCATCCTTCTGGAAGATATGGATCCAGTCACAGCTGGGCTCCACAGGGGCATGATCTGACCAAAGAATCAAACCCACGCCAGCCTCTATAGGTAAATCTAATAAGTTGTGGGATATAAAGAAATAATCTATCCTGCTATAAATATTATGTGTTGAAGAAAAGAAACTATAATCCCTAGTGTCAGGGTGTGTGATTCTCCATATGTCCACCAGTCTCAAGCTGTGCATCTGCCTCTTTATTTGACTAAATTTCCTATTTTTTAATTTTAAAAAAATCAATTTTGGTTTACTAAAATTATAATTTTTTTTTAAATTCTTTTAAAATTTTGCCTTATACAGTACAGACCAAAAGTTTGGACACACCTTCTCATTCAAAGATTTTTCTGTATTTTCATGACTATGAAAATTGTAGAATCACACTGAAGGCATCAAAACTATGAATTAACATATGTGGAATTATACATTACACTTTACAAAAAAGAGTGAAACAACTGAAAATATGTCTTATATTCTAGGTTTTTCAAAGTAGCCACCTTTTGCTTTGATTACTGCTTTGCAAGGGTGAACGGATGGACTCTACATGCCTGGTTCCCACCGTGAAGCATGGAGGAGGAGTGTGATGGTGTGGGGGTGCTTTGCTGGTGACACTGTTGGGGATTTATTCAAAATTGAAGCGATGAGCGGTCCAGCTCACCCCAAACTATCTCGATTGGGTTCAGGTCTGGTGACTGTGGAGGCCAGCTCATCTGGCGTAGCACCCCAACACTCTCCTTCTTGGTCAAATAGCCTTACACAGTCTGGAGGTGTGTTTGGGGTCATTGTCCTGTTGAAAAATAAATGATGGTCCAACTAAACACAAACCGAATGGAATAGCATGCCGCTGCAAGATGCTGTGGTAGCCATGCTGGTTCAGTATGCCTTCAATTTTGAATAAATCCCCAACAGTGTCACCAGCAAAGCACCCCACACCATCACACCACCTCCTCCATGCTTCACGGTGGGAACCAGGCATGTAGAGTCCATCCGTTCACCTTTTCTGCATGCAAAGCAGTAATCAAAGCAAAAGGTGGCTACTTTGAAGAATCTAGAATATAAGACATATTTTCAGTTGTTTCACACTTTTTTGTAAAGTGTAATGTATAATTCCACATGTGTTCATTCATAGTTTTGATGCCTTCAGTGTGATTCTACAATTTTCATAGTTATGAAAATACAGAAAAATCATTGAATGAGAAGGTGTGTCCAAACTTTTGGTCAGTACTGTATGCACCAATCATTATACAGGAAAAAAATGTTTCTTAACATTTTTTTCATGTAAAATGTACCGTATATACTCGTGTATAAGCCGAGATTTTCAGCACCTTTTTTCGTGCTGAAAATGCCCCCTCGGCTTATACACGAGTCATAGGGCAGAAACCAGCGGGGGAGGGGATGCCGCGGCAGGAGCCGGTGGCTGGGATCATACTCACCCCTCCCCGTGCCATCGCTGAGGGTCCCTGCAATCCTGTGTTCTCCCCAGCTTCCTGCAGCTCTCCAGCACTGAGCGGTGACGTAATACCCGCTCATTAAGGTCATGTAATATGGACGCGACGCCACTCCCATGGGCGTGGCTTCCATATTCATGGCCTTAATGAGCGGTATTACATCACCGCTCAGTGCTGGAGAGCTGCAGGAAGCCGGGGAGAACGCAGGATTGCAGGGACGCTCAGCGATGGCACGGGGAGGGGTGAGTATGATGGAGGAGAGGACAAGGAGCACGGAGCTGGACGGGGGATAGAACGGTGGACGGGGAAGCATGGAGGAGGACCGGGGGAGAACGGAGGACGGGGGAAGCATGGAGCAGGATGGGGGGTGGAGAACGGTGGACGGGGGAAGCATGGAGGAGGACCGGGGGGAGAACGGAGGACGGGGGAAGCATGGAGGAGGACGGGGAAGCATGGAGCAGGACGGGGGGAGGACGGGGGAAGCATGGAGGAGGACGGGGGAGGAGAACAGAGGACGGGGGAAGCATGGAGGAGGACAATGAGCACGGAGCAGGACGGGGGAGGATGGAGGGCACAGAGGAGCACCGAGCAGGATGGGGGGAGAGGATGGAGGGCACAGAGGAGCACGGAGCAGGACGGGGGGCACAGGAGGACGGAGAAGGAATGGGGGGAGCACAGCGGAGGACGGAGCAGGAGGGGGGAGTACAGAGGAGAATGGGGGAGCACAGAGCTGGATGGGGGAGCAAGGAGCAGGAGGGGGCAGCACAGAGCAGGAGGGCAGTTTATACACCCGGCTTATACACGAGTCAATAAGTTTTCCCAGTTTTTTGTGGCAAAATTAGGGGGGTCGGCTTATACACGGGTCGGCTTATACACGAGTATATACAGTAATTTCTCTTCATTTTGAATGTTTTATTGTCATTCCTTAAAGTTGAGTACAAGTTGACACTATTGTTCTCAGCAGAGATCTGGCAGTCAGGGATGCTTCCAGGGGTCTTCCTCATGCTGTTCTCCTTCCATGCACTTTTCCCATGCATTTGAATATTTTCACTGCCCCCCCAGACCTCTTTTTAGGGACTGCCGGAAAAAAAACCTCGGTTTTCACATTGACTCACATTATACTCGTTACTCGAAGCGAGCATGCAAGTATTAGAAATTGCTTGAATCGAGCAACACGCACCCGAGAATTTTAGTGTTCGCTCATCCCTAGTATTTATACATTTAAATGAGATCTCCTCTGAGACATCTTTTTTCTAAGCTAAACAAGCCCAACTTTTCTAATCTCTCATCATGAGAGCATCCTGTCAGCAGGATCGTGCACAGTAGCTTACAGACAGTGTCAGGTCAGCGCCGTTATACTGATTAGGGTACGTACCCATTTAAGAGAAAAGCAATGGTACGATTTCCGGACCAAAAAAACAGCCAAGTGCTATGTGAGTGTCATGCGAGTGTAATGCGATTTCCATGCGACTTTGCAACGGAACATCTGTATGACATGGGTATGCAATCCATATGCAATGCGATTTTAACATGAGCTTTTACATACAGCAGTGCTCTCTATATTAAAATAGCATACAGCAGTGCTCTCTATATTAAAATAGCATTTTAAAACAAAACTGTACACATCATTTTAAAACCAAATAATCTTCAAAACAGACATACACATATATATAGATAGATAGATAGCTAAATTAAAAGCCGGCAGATGCCGCATACAGTATAGAATAGATTAGACTAGAATAGATAGAATAGATATATACACATAGAATAGGTGTCTATATTGACACACATATATATATTGTAGCGATAGTAATGAACACATAGACAGATGGGAGAGTAAGACTTTACTATACCTTTGCATGTGGTTTGAGGACCTGTGATGAGGTCACTGCCACATGACAAGTCATGTGCTTGTGTTAGCTGAATGTCTGGTATATATAAATGAACCTACTGCCGACCACAGGTGTGAGTGGCTGGAGGTGTGGAAACCTCCAGTGTGGGAGTTCTGAGGAGACCTCCAGTGTGTGTACTGAAGAGAGTACTCAGTTAGAGTACCAGGACGTTATAGCTGTTTTCTGTTACTTTGTGCCGGAGAAGGCTGTTTTGTTTTCTGTTTGACAGCAAGTTTATGAAGTCTTAATAAACTTGCTTAAAGAACCAGGAAGAGTCGCCCTCCTGCTTACCTCCGGTCGCACACCAGCGAGACCACATCCCTACAATTGGTGGAGACGTGCGAGCAGTGGTCCCAGCAGAGAAATGGAGGACCTGCTGAAACACTTGGTCCAGGAGCAGGTGCAGCAGCAAGAGACTAACAGGATGTTGTTGCAACAGGTGCAGCAGACCCAGCAGCTTCTGACAACCGCCATCCAGGGCAGGACGAGCGCCCCAACCCCAGGTCTGGCTGATGACAACCACGTCAGAAAGGCGGTAAGACGCACGTTACAGAAAATGACCCCCGGGGATGATGTGGAGGCCTTCCTGTCTGTATTTGAGAGGGTTGCTGAAAGGGAAAGACTTCCCCCAGAGCAGTGGGCAGAGGTACTGGCCCCATACCTGACAGGGGAGCCCCAGAAGGCGTACTTCGATTTAACTGTGCAGGACGCTCAGCAGTATCCTAAGTTAAAGGTGGAGATCCTCGCACGGTTGGGGGTGACAATGACTGTCAGGGCACAGAGAGTGCACCGCTGGGCTTATCACAGGGACAAACCACCCCGCTCCCAAATGTTTGACCTGTTGCACCTGGTCCAGAAATGGCTACAGCCAGAGTCCGCTACACCGGCACAGATGGTAGAAAGAGTCGTCATGGATCGGTTTGTGCACTCCCTTCCAAAGCCCCTACAGACTTGGGTTGCCCAGGGTGATCCCCGGAATGCTGATGAACTGGTCGGACTGGTCGAGAGGTACCAGGGAATGGAAGGTGCCTTGGGGAAGCAGCCCATTCCGTACTGGCGGCCCCAACAGGGGGCAGAGTCCCAAAAAGGGGTGGGGCGCCCAAGGTCAAAATGGCGGGGGGAGGTGGTGCCCAAGGTCACTGCGGGTGATATTATTTGTTGGAGGTGCCGCGAGCCAGGACACATAGCTGCCCGGTGTCCCCAGACTACCGAGCAGATGGACTTCAGCATAGGACACCGTATTTCATGGTATGCATATCCAGCCTGCAGTAGGAACCCGTTCCCCAGTCAGGGTCCTCAAGTATGTCCCGTGAAGGTGAACGGTGACGCAGTAACGGCGCTGCTAGACTCTGGGAGTTTAGTGACCTTGGTGAGGTCCACTTTTCCTCTCAACATATTACGAGGGAAAAAAGTTGGTGTTCAATGCATACATGGTGATGTAAAGGACTACCCTATGGCCAGAGTGGACATTGAAACGACGCATGGCACTGAGTCTCATGAAGTCGGCGTCGTTCGGGACTTGGTGCGTCCTATAATTATAGGCCAGGATTTTTGTCTGTTTTGGGATCTGTGGAGAAAGGGTTCTGAGGTCCCTAGCGAGAATGAGGAACCAGTAAACCCTAATAAAGTACTGCCACACTCAGAGGGGGCAGAGTCCCAAACTGAGTGGGTGAGGAGAAAAGAGGTGGCGGCGAATAAACAGACGGACTATTGCCAGGTTCAGGGTTCGAACAGCGTATGTTCAGAATGGTGAACTGAAGAGGCTGACCAAAGAAGGGGCCTCGACGGCGGAAGAAAGTCAGCAAGGGAACCGCCACCCAGATTGCCACACCCGGGAAGTCACAGTGAAGCGGGAGGCAGACATAAGAGATATGCCACTACAATACCTCCGCGAGAAGCAGAGACGTCGGGAGCCAACAAGAAAACCTCCAAGTCGGAGGGGGTTGGTGGAAATCCTTAGGAAGATCCGGATGCTCCTGGAGGTGCACCAGGGAAGAATAGAGCAGCTAAGACTTGAGAAGGAGCAGACCAACAGACAGCTGCAAGAGTTGGGGGAAAAAGGCAGTCACCTTCAACCCACAGTATAGAGAGGCGCAGAGATTTGCTTCAGAGTGAAAGTCATCGAAGTGAAAACAAGACAGAACATAGATGGCCTGAAATGAGAGGTAGAGGCAATGACACCTCAATTAGCTCAGGACTCAGTGACCTAAGCCAAACTGTGACAGACCGGTTAATTGTGGAGACGACTGAAAAGAGTTTCTAGTCAGTGAATGAAATGTGCCAAGCCCACGGCTTTAGGTAGAGGGGGGAGGTATGTAGCGATAGTAATGAACACATAGACAGATGGGAGAGTAAGACTTTACTATACCTTTGCATGTGGTTTGAGGACCTGTGATGAGGTCACTGCCACATGACAAGTCATGTGCTCTGTGTTAGCTGAATGTCTGGTATATATAAATGAACCTACTGCTGACCACAGGTGTGAGTGGCTGGAGGTGTGGAAACCTCCAGTGTGGGAGTTCTGAGGAGACCTCCAGTGTGTGTACTGAAGAGAGTACTCAGTTAGAGTACCAGGACGTTATAGCTGTTTTCTGTTACTTTGTGCCGGAGAAGGCTGTTTTGTTTTCTGTTTGACAGCAAGTTTATGAAGTCTTAATAAACTTGCTTAAAGAACCAGGAAGAGTCGCCCTCCTGCTTACCTCCGGTCGCACACCAGCGAGACCACATCCCTACAATATATATATATATATATATATATATATATCTTTATATTTCATAGAGAGAGAGAATAGGTGATAATTCAATTGAATTGTCGGCTTCTGTAAAATCATAGCAAAACCCCACAGGATATGACATATGGTTTACATACAGTAAACCATTGCATATCATTTTGATTTATATATGTCCCTGACTACTAATGTTATTAATGTATGTGTGTAAAAATTTGGAGATGTAGGTGTTAAAGTATTTATTCATGGAAAAAAATTGCGTGGGCTCCCATGCAATTTTCTCCGCCAGAGAGGGAAAGCCAGTGACTGAGGGCAGATATTAAAGGGAATCTGTCACCCTAAATTGGCGGGATATTTAAATGATGGCAGTCAGGTCAGATGGGCAGTGTTTTGGGTACTTGCCTTAACATGTTGTTCGCCGCTGTCTCCATTATTTCTGGGAATTGTAGTCGTTGCCCTCCATATAACGCGCCTGCGCATTGCAATCTTGAATTGCACACGCGCAGTATGCTTTGCCCGCAGATTGCAATGCGCAGGCGCATTATATGGAGGGCAACGACTACAATTCCCAGAAATAATGGAGACAGCGGCGAACAACATGTTAAGGCAAGTACCCAAAACACCGCCCGTCTGACCTGACTGCCATCATTTAAATATCCCGCCAATTTAGGGTGACAGATTCCCTTTAAGAGCCTAGAAAGGGACCATGGTTTTTGCCCCCCCCGGCTCAAAATATCTGCCCCCAGCCACCCCGAAAAAGGTGCATCTGTTAGATGCACCAATTCTGGCACTTAGCCTCTCTCTTTCCACTGCCGTGTATTGGTGGCATATGGGGTAATAAGGGGTTAATGTCACTTTGCTATTGTAAGGTGACATTAAGCCCGGTTAATAATGGAGAGGTGTCAATAAGACACCTCTCCATTATTAATCTTACAGTATGAAAGGGTTAAAAAAACACACACACATTAAGAATAAAGTCATTTAATGAAATAATTAAACACACAGGTTTTCCATCTTTATTAAACTCCCAATCCAAGCAAAGCCCTCGTTCTTCTGTAAAAAATAAAACATAAAAAAGCAACAATATACCCATACCTATCTGCCGTACAGTCAAATCCAACGCTACAATCCAAATCAAGGGATTAAATAGTTTACAACCGGGAGCGGTGCTAATGCGACCGGCCCGGCTGTAAACCATTGTGGAATGAATGAAAAGCTGCCGGCGCAGCCTCCCTACCTGACCGGACATGAAATCTGTAGCGTGGGAAAGTTTCTGAACATTTTCCCACGCTGCCGAGTTCACCTCAGGTCAGGTGGGGAGTCTGCGCAGCCTCAGTGACGTTCCGAGTGTGGTAAAATTGATGAAGCAGTTTTATTCTTCGGGTTAGTATGATTACAGCGATACCTCATTTATATCATTTTTTATGTTTTGGCGCTTTTATACAATAAAAACTATTTTATATAAAAAATAATTATTTTTGCATCGCTTTATTCTGAGAGCTATAACTTTGTTATTTTTCCGGTGATGGAGCTGTATGGGGACTTGTTTTTTGCGAGACAAGATGACGTTTTCAGCGGCACCATGTTTATTTATATCCGTCTTTTTGATCGCGTGTTATTTCAATTTTTGTTCGGTGGTATGATGACAAAGCAATGTTTTTTGCCTTGTTTTTTTTATTGTGTTCGCTAAAGGGGTTAATTAGTGGGCCAATTTTATAGGTCGAGTCATTACGGACGTGCGATACTAAATATGTGTACTTTTATTGTTTAGATTTTTTTCATTCAAATATTTATTTATTGATAGAAAAAATAGATTTTTTTATTATTATTTTTTAAAATATTTTTACAATTATTAAATTTTTTTTTTTTACTTCATTCTATGTTTTTCACTTTGTCCCACTATGGGACAATCATTTTGTGCAGGCTGATCGCTTGTATAGCATGCAGATGAAGCAGCATCTGCATGCTATAGAAGCTGTCAGCGCTGCAGTTTCTATACACTGACCTGAGAGACTTCCTGACATGCACTGCGAATGACAGGAAGTTTCTCAGCTCTGGAGACCCGGATGTCGTCATGACGACATCAAGTCTCCATGGCAGCGATCGGGATCCCACGTCACGCAGCAGGGTCACCGAACCAAAGGCAGAGGGTTGTCAGTCCTCTGCCTGCTCTCGGAATGCTGCAATCGTGTTAGATCGCAGCATTTTAGGGGGTTAAAATGCTGGGAGCGGTCTGTGACCACCCCTGGCACTTAGTGCCGGGTGTCAGCTGTGAGAATCAGCTGACACCCGGCCGCGATCGGACGCACACCACCCATATGCGCGGCAGATCGCGATGACGTACTATTCCGTCCATGGGAAGTAAAGCCCAGGTCACATAGACGGAATAATACGTTGGATGGCAGAAAAGGGTTAACCTTTATTTTCAGTTTTGAGTTAATGATGTGCCCGTGCTGCGGGGCGGCTTGTGTGGGGGGGGGTCTTTATGTTGTGCTCTTTTTAGGTATGCATTATGCAGACTGCTGACAGGTCATTGATCACTCAGTGACCTGCCCCATAGTTTGCATAATGAATACCTTTACATACTGAAGAAAAAAACAAAAAACACTTCTGCTGCAGCATAATCTCATGTTTAGTGTCCAGTTAATAAGTATTCATGATGTTTTTGAGCAAGTGTAAAAAAAAAAAAATAATCAATTTGAAAATGGCACCTGCGCAGTAGCAGCTATAGGTGTGCATAGAGATCCGATAGCTACTATTGATCAGGCGCCAACTTGCTGATCTCCGAGAGCTGCTACTGCGTGGGCGGCGCCATTTTGGAGGAGGAAATTTTTTTCTTCTCCAGCAAGATGGCGCCACCAGCGCCTGCGCAATAGTAGCTATTGGATCTCTATACACACCAATAGCTGCTACAGCGCAGGCGCGGTGTGTGCCATTTTCAAATTGATTTTTTATTTTTTTACACTTGCTCAATAACATCAAGAATACTTAACTGGACACTAAACATGCGATTATGCTGCAGCGCAGATGCTGGCACCTGACTGCAGAAATGTTTTTTGTTTTTTACTTCTGTATGTACAAGTAGGGCTGCCACTAGGAATTTCGGGTCCCATACTGGCAATATTTTCTGGGGCCTCCTTGAAACTCTGCCCAGGCTGCAACCTAGCCTCGCCTCCACCCCTCGAACCTTCCACAGTCCCACCACCCTCTCTTGGAAAAACTCTACTTCTGCACCATGTCCTCACCAATCACACATTAACAGTTCCCATCATCAAATCACATACATAGCCAGCAGCTTTTGTTTTGGCCAAAAGATCTTTTTAATCTGCCACCATGACAAGGTAGACTCTTTTGGCTGGGCTCTACTCTACTGTAACTTATTAAACATTTGTTAAAATATTCAATACAATTTTAGGTTTTTGTTTTTTTTCAATTGTTTAAATGACCAATAATATCACATACAAGGGACAAATACCATCACACCATGGCCGGACCACATATTACTACCACATAGTGACCAAATAATACCACAAACAAGGAACAAATATCGTTACACAACATGACCAGATCACATATTACCTCCACAGTGACCGAATAATAGCACATACAGAGAACAAATACATCCACACCATGACCAGATCACATATTACCACCACATAGTGACCGGATACTACAATACTGATCATTAATAAAAAAAACCCTCAATACCAGGGGCGGAACTATCGTGGAAGCAGGGGAAGCAGCTGCCATAGGGCCCGGGCTAGCAGGGGGCCCGTCCCTGCTGCAGCTGTCTCCCCTGCGGCTGTGTTCCGCCGCCCATGGCCTGAGAGTCGGCGGTTCCCTGTGCTGGCTGTCATGCTGACAGCCGGCGCAGAGAAGCTGCTGCGTGCCGTCTCCCAGGAATCAATTGCACTGGTGTCTATACAGACGCCAGTACAATTGAAGCTCTGACCGCCGGGTCAGAGCGACGTCTGCAGCGTGATCATGTCATGTGATCACGCTGCTGACGTCACTCGTCGGCGGCGCCCAGAAGGGTGAACACTGGTGGTGAGTGTGCTCCACTGTGGAGCTGAAGATACCACCGAAGATTAACGGGGGCACATACTGTGTGAGTGATAACTCTGCATTCTTGGCTGCATTACTACTTGAGGGGCACATTACTACTGTGGACTGGGAGAATAAGAGGGCTTATTACTAGTTATGGGGGCATAATGTGCCTGCATTAATAGTTATGCGGGACATGGTTACTAGTAATGGTAGCATAAGGGGGCTGCATTGCTACCAGTCCATTATATTATATTGTGTTTCCATAATGTCTGCTTTAAATACAGCTCTGATTTGGGCAAAAAGCTGGCCGTTATGAGACTGAAGAGTATTTTTTGGGCCTAGAGAATTGCTGTGATTTGCTCCGCCCACTGCTA
Organism: Oophaga sylvatica; assembly: GCA_033576555.1. NCBI lineage: Eukaryota > Metazoa > Chordata > Amphibia > Anura > Dendrobatidae > Oophaga > Oophaga sylvatica. Next base: position 29,747 of record JARQOD010005960.1, on the reverse strand, counting down.
TTGGCTCCGCCCACTATCAGAACCCCGCCGCCCGTTTGGGAGAGGGGGCCCCGTTCAAAATTTTGCTGTGGGGCCCCGCCATTTCTAGTTACGCCACTGCTCAATACTATTGCGATTATACACAGGAGATCTGTACTTGGTATACAGTGTCCGTGTACAGGTAATACAGTGATTACCGGTGACATTATACACAGGAGCTCTGTATACAGTGTCAGTGTACAGGTAATACAGGGATCCCCAGTGACATTATACACAGGAGCTCCGAATATAGTGTATAGTGTATAGGCAGGGGTGGGTAATTAATTTTACCAAGGGGCCACATGAGAGACCGTGACTGTTGTGGAGGGCCGAACCAATAGGCTGAAATTAATTCTACTCAATATTGATATTGATATGTTATAATTATTATATTATTAATAATTATACTAATATTAATTGCATCACTTAATATTGAGCAGAATTAAGTATGCTGGCCTCCTGTATATCGTATGAACCCTCCACAGCCCCTTATATACTATAAGAGACCCATAAAGCCTCCCCAAATACAGCATGAGCCCAACATAGCCTTCCCATATACAGCATGAGCCCCACACAGCCTCCCCATATACTGCATGAGCCCACACATCCTCCCCATATACTGCATGAACCCCACACAGCCTTCTCATATACTGTATGACGCCCTCATAGCCTCCCCACATACTGTATGAGCCCCCATAGCCTCCCCATATACTGCATGAGGCCCCATAGCCTTCCCATGTGCAGTATGTCACTCCCATAGCCTCCCCATGTGCAGTATGTCACCCCCATAGCCTACCTATGGGCAGCATGTCACCCCCATAGCATCCCCATGTGCAGAACGATAACCCCATAGCCTCCCCATGTGCACCATGTCATCCACATAGCATCCCCATGTTCTGAACAACAGCCCCATAGCCTACCCTTGCCCACCCAAATATTCCATAGACATGAAAAAAAAGAACACCACATACTCACCTTGGTCCCATTCCCCAGCGCTCTGCTTCTCTCCTTCTCTCCCTGCCTCATATCGGCAGCATATCACCCCATAGCCTCCCCATGTGCAGCATGTCACCCCCATAGCATCCCTATGTGCAGCATGACAGACCCATAGCCTCCCCATGTGCAGCATGATACCCCCATAGACTCCCCATGTGCAGCATGTCACCCTCATAGCCTCCCCATGTGCAGCATGTCACCACCATAGCATCCCCATGTGCAGCATTTCACCCCATAGGCTACCTGGGTGCAACACGACACCCCCATAGCCTCCCCATGTGCAGCATGTCACCCCCATAGAATCCCCGTGTGCAGCATGACATCCCCATAGCCTCCCCATGTGCAGCATGACATCCCCATAGCATCCCCATGTGCAGCATGTCATCCCCATAGCCTCCCTATTTGCAGCATGTCACCCCCATAGCATCCCCATGTGCAGAACGATAACCCCATAGCCTCCCCATGTGCACCATGTCATCCCCATAGCATCCCCATGTTCTGCACAACAGCCCCATAACCTACCCTTGCCCACCCAAATATTCCATAGACATGTAAAAAAAGAACACCACATACTCACCTTGGTCCCATTCCCCATCGCTCTGCTTCTCTCCTTCTTTCCCTGCCTCCGGTGCGCTGACTCCTCCACCAATGCAGTCAGCGCCTATGGAGACAGCGAGCAGGCAGGAATGGTTCAGCCCGTGGACCTCTTTTTTCCAGCCCCACGGATGTCTCGGTCCGGGGCTGGACTGAGACAGTCAGAGGGCCAGATGTGGCCCGCGGGCCGCACTTTGCCCCGGTCTGGTATATAGTGTACAGGTAATACAGTGATCACCAGTAACATTATGCACAGTAGCTCTGTATATAGTGTATGGTGTACAGGTAATACAGTGATCACTTATACACAGGAGCTCAGTATACAGCATATTGTAAAAAACCTACAAGATGCAAAATAAGCATAAACCCTACTGTAACCATACCTCCCAACCGTCCCGGATTGAGCGGGACAGTCCCGATTCTGACCCCCCGTCCCGCTGTCCCACTCAGGACACTATGTGTCCCGCAGTGAGATGAGCTGCCACGCCCCCCATCCCTCCCTGTCTCTACAGCTCAGCCTCTCACAGATAGCAATGACGCTGCTATGCTGTACTCTTCTGTGCCCACAGGACCTGTGATGAGGTCACAGGAGGGGAGGAGTCAGGGGTCACATGATCAGTGTCCTCGTTGTGTGTAGGACTCTACTGTGATGGTTGTCATGGTGCTGGATGAGGGTAAGTTTGTGTGTAGGGATCGGGACTCGGGTTAACAGTGTGGATGTAGCAGTGCTGTAGTGTGTACAAGTTGGATGTAGCAGAGTCGTGTGTGTACGAGGTGTACGGAGCAGAGATGTAGTGTGTACGAGGTGTACGGAGCAGAGCCGTGTGTGTACAAGGTGGATGTAGCAGTGCTGTATAGTGTGCGAGGTGTACGGAGCAGAGCCGTGTGTGTACGAGTTGGATGTAGGGGAGCTGTGCGTGTACGAGTTGGATGGAGCGGAGCCACGAGGTGCACGGAGCTGACCCGCACATGTACGAGGTGCACGGAGCGGAGCCGCGCATGTACGAGGTGCACGGAGCGGAGCCGCACGTGTACGAGGTGCACGGAGCGGAGCCACGCGTGTACGAGGTGCACGGAGCGGAACTGCGCGTGTACGAGGTGCACGGAGCGGAGCCGCGCATGTACGAGGTGCACGGATCGGAGCCGCGCGTGTACGAGGTGCACGGAGCGAAGCCGCGCGTGTACGAGGTGCACGGAGCGGAGCCGCGCGTGTACGAGGTGCACGGAGCGGAGCCGCGCGTGTACGAGGTGCACGGAGCGGAGACGCGCGTGTATGAGGTGCACGGAGCGGTGCCACGCGTGTACGAGGTGCACGGAGCGGAGCCGCGCGTGTACGAGGTGCACGGAGCGGAGCCGCACGTATACGAGGTGGATGTAGCAGTGTTGTAGTGTGTACGAGGTGTACGGAGCAGAGCCTTGTGTGAACGAGTTGTATGTAGCAGAGCCGTGTCTGTACGAGTTGGATGGAGCGGAGCCGTGTGTCTGTACGAGGTGCACGGAACGGAGCCCCGCATGTACGAGGTGCACGGTGCGGAGCCGTGTGTACGAGGTGGATGTAGCAGTGCTGTGTGTGTACGAAACGGAGCCCTGTGTGTGTGTGAAGTGTACGGAGCTGAGCCGCTCAGCTCCGTACACACAGGGCTCCGTGCTTGAGCCGTGTGTGTATGGAGTGGAGCCTTGTGTGTATGTAGTGGAGCCGCGTGTGTACGAGGTGTACGGAGCACAACCGCATGTGTACGAGGTGTATGCTGCAAAGCCGCATGTGTACAAGGTTTACGGAGTGGAGTCGTGTGTGTGCAAGGTGTACAAAGCATGGCTGCGTGTGTACAAGGTGTACGGAGTGGAGCCTTGTGTGTGCGAGGTGGACGGAGCGGAGCCGTGTGTGTATGAGGCACACAAAGTGGAACCGTGTGTGTATGAGGTGTGCAGAGCCGCGCGTGTACAAGGTGTATGGTGGGGTGGGGAGCATTCATACCTCCCAACCGTCCTGAATTCAGCGGGACACTCCCGATTTTGAGAGTCTGCCCCGCTGTCCCGGCCGGGAGCTTTTCCGTGGACACAGGAGTACATGCCGGAGCCCCGAAGCTCCCCACTCGCACGTGATGTTCCACCAGAAGTGACGTGCTGGAAGATGACTGGAAATGAGGTAATTTTGGGAGGAGATTGTGACGGAACCATGGAGGCTACTTCAGTGTGCATGTCTTCAGATCCATTCACCAGTGCCTCGGGGCCTTGGATCAGGATTCGGCCATGTAGCGATCCATATATGTCTCTGCCCTGTCAATGGCTCAGTGTTTGTCACTATCAATGTACCGACTGCTATAGTTCATTTTTATAGAATCTTTTTTTTCTTTCTTCTCTCTGTTTTCTTTCTCTCTTTCTCTGTTCTTTCATTTCTCTTCTTTCTTTTCTTTCCCATCTTTCTTTCTTTCCCCATCTTTCTTTCTTTCCTTTCTCTCTTTCTTTCTTTCTCTCTTTTTTCTTTTCTTTCCTCTTCTTTCTCTCTTCTGTTTTCTTTCTTTCCCTCTTTCTTTTTTTCTCATCTTTTCTTTGTTCTTTCTTCTTTCCTTTCTTTCTCTCTCTCTGTTTTTCCCTTTCTTTTCTCTTTCTTTCTGTCTCTTTCTTTCCCCTCTTCTTCTTTCTCTCTCTCTGTTTCTTTCCCCTCTTTCTTTCTTTCTTCTTTTTCTTTCTTCTTCTCTCTGTTTCCTCTTTCTTCTCTATCTCTCTGTTCTTTCTTTCCCTCTTCTTTTTCTCTTCTCTTTCTTTCCTCTTTCTTTCTCTCTATTCTTTTTTCTTTCTCTCTTCTTTCCTTTTCTTTCTCTCTCTTTCTTTCTTTCTCTTTCTTTCTTTCTTTCTTCTTCCCCTCTTTCTTTCTCTCCTCTCTCTTTCTTCTCTTTTTCCTCTTTCTTTCTCTCTGTCTTTCTTTCCCTCTTTCTTTCTATCTCTCTGTTCTTTCTTTCCTTCTTTGCGCCTTTGTATCCCTCTTTTTATTCCCTGCGTTTCATCGTCATGTGTGCTTTCTCCCCCTCTGTTCAGGGACTCTCCTTTTTCTCCTCTGTCTTCTCTGCCGGTACTTTTCCTTACAGTCTTGCTTCACCCTCGACTTTTCTCTCTTCTTCTCGTTTCTTTCCACTCATCGTCTTCTTATCTTTTCTGTTTTTCGTTCCCTTGACATTTCATGGCATCTTCATCCTCCTCGTTTCTCCTTTCTTCTGCCATGTCGTCTCATTTATTCTTCTGCACTGCTCTGTCCTCTCCCTGTCTTTTTGCTTTCTTCTCTCTGTTTTTCTTTTACCTTTCTTTCATTCTTCTTTTCTTCTCTTTTCTTTCTTCTCATCTTTCTTTCTTCCTCTCTTCTCTCTGTTCTTTCCCTTTCTTCTCTCTGTTCTTTCTTTCCTCTCTCTTCTTCTCTTTCTCTTTCTTTCTCTTCTTCTCTGTTCTTCTTCCCTCTTTCTTTCTTTCTTTCTTTCTTTCCTTTCTTCTTTCCTTTCTTTCTTTCCTCTTCCCTCTTTCTTTCTCTCTTCTTCTCTTTTCTCTCTGTTTTCTTCTCTTCTTCTCTCTGTTCTTTCTTTCCTCTTCCTTCTCTCTTTCTTTCTTTCCCTTCTTTCTTCTTTCTTTCTTTCTTCCTTCTTCTTCTTTCCTTTTCTTTCTCTTTCTTTCTTCTTTCTCTTCTTTCTTTCTTTCTTTCCCTCTTTCTTCTTTCTCTCTTTCTGTTCTTTCTCTTCTCTTTCCTCTCTTTCTTCTCTCTCTGTTCTTTCTTTCCATCTTTTCTCTATCTCTCTTTCTTTCTTTCTCTTCCTTCCTTCTTTCTTCTCTCTCTTGTTCTTTCCCCTCTTCTTTTCTCTCTGTTCTTTTTTTTCTTTCTTCTCTCTGTTCTTTCTTTCTCTCTCTGTTCTTTCTTCCTCTTCTTTCTTCTTTCTTTCCCTCTTCTTTCTCTCTTTTTCTTTTCTGTTCTTTCTTTCCCTCTCTTTCTTTCTTTCTCTTTCTTTCTTTCCCTCTTTCTTCCCTCTTTCTTCTCTTTTCTCTGTTCTTTCTTTCCCCTCTGTCTTTCTTTCTTTCTCTTTCTTTCTTCCCCTCTTTCTTTCTCTCTCCTCTTTCTTTCTTTCTTTCTTTCTTTCTTTCTTTCTTTCTTTTCCCTTTCTTTCTTTCTCTCTCTCTGTTCTTTCTTCTTTCTTCTTCTCTTTCTTTCTTTCCTTTTTCTTTCTTTCTTTCTTTCTTTCTTTCTTTTTCTCTTTCTTTCTTTTCTCTTCTTTCTTCTTTCTCTCTTCTTCTTTCTTTCTCTCTCTCTTTCTTCTTCTTCTTTTCTCTCTCTGTTCTTTCTTTCCCCTCTTTCTTTCTCTATCTCTCTGTTCTTTCTTTCTCTCTTTCTTTCTTTCTTTTCTTTCTTCTCTCTTGTTCTTTCTTTCCCTCTTTCTTTTTTTCTCTCTTTTTTTTCTTTCTCTTCTTTCTCCCTCTGTTTCTTTCTTTCTCTTCTCTTTCTTTCTTTCCCTCTTTCTTTCTCTCTCTCTTTCTGTTCTCTTTCTTCTCTCTCTCTTTTTCTTTCTTTCTCTCTCTGTTCTTTCTTCCCTCTTTCTTTCTTTCTCTGTTCTTTCTTTCCCTCTTCTTTCTTTCTTTCTTTCTCTTTTCTTTCTTTCTCTTCCCTCTCTGTCTTCTTTCTTTCTTTTCTTTCTCTTTCTTTCTCTCTCTCTCTGTTCTTTCCCTCTTTCTTTCTTTCTTTCTTTCTTCTGTTCTTTCTTTCTTTCTCTCTGTTCTTTTCTTTCTTTCCCCTCTTTCTTTCTTTCTTTCTCTTTTCTTTCTTTCCTTTTCTTTCTCTTCTTTCTCTTCTTTCTTCTTCTCCTTGTTCTTTCTTTCTCTCTCTTTCTTTCTTTCCCTCTCTTTCTTTTTCTCTTTCTCTCTCTTTCTTTCTTTCCCCTCTTTCTTTCTTCTCTGTTCTTTCTTTCTCCCCCTTTCTTCTCTCTTCTTCTGTTCTTTCTTTCTCTCTCTTTCTTTTTCTCATCTCTTTTCTTTCTTTTTCTTTCTTTTCCCTCTTCTTTCTCTCTCTCTTTTTTCTTTCCTCTCTGTCTTTCCTTTTCTTTCTTCTCTTTCTCTTTCTTTCCCCTCTTTCTTTCTCTCTCTTCTTTCTTTCTTTCTTTTTCTTTCTCTCTGCTTTCTTTCTTTCTCTCTTTCTTTCTTTCTTTTTCTTCTCTCTCTGTTCTTTTCCCTTCTTTCTTTCTTCTTTCTTTTTTCTTTCTCTCTGTTCTTTCTTTCTTTCTTTCTTTCTCTCTCTCTTTCTTTTTCTTTCTTTCTTTCTTCTTTCTTTCTTCTTTTTCTTTCTGTTCTTTTCTTCTTGTTCTTTCTTCCCCTTCTCTTCTCTTTTTTTTTTTCTCTCTGTTCTTTCTTTTCCCCTTGGGGCTTTCTTTCTCTGTTCTTTCTTTCCCCTTTTTCTCTCCCTCCTGTTTTTCTTTCTCTCTGTTTTTTTTTTCCTTTTTTCTTTCTTTTTGCTTTCTTTCTCGTTTTTTTTTTCCCCCGTTTTTTTCTCTCTCTCTGTTTTTTTTTTTCCCCCTCTCTGTTCTTTCTTCCCCTCTTTCTTTTTTCTCTCTGTTTTTTTTTGCCCCCTCTTTCTTGTTTTTTTCTTCTCTCTTTTTTTTTTCTCTCTCTTTTTTTTTTTTCACCTTTTTTTCTCCCCCCCCCCCTTGTTCTTTTTTCCCCTCTTTTTTCTCCATCTTGTCTTTCTTTCCCCTTTTTTTTTTTTCTCTGTTTTTCTTCCCCTTTTTTTGATTTTTTCTTACTTTCTCTCTGTTCATTCTTGTTCCCCCCTTTTTTCTTTTCTCTCTCCTTTCTCTGTTTTTTTTTTCTCTCTCTTTTCTTTCTTTTACTCAGTACCAGTGTGCCCACTTACCAGTCACTGTGCCCTCATACCAGTCTTGTGATACCAGTGCTAAATAGGTGTGGTGGGGCGTAGAATGGGTGAAAGTTTAAAAGGTGTGGTGGGGGGTTGGCCTAAAATTGACCAACCTTTGTTTTCCTTTCCCATTTCAAAATTTTGGGAGGTTCGGTAAAAATAAAAAAAAGAAAAGGGGTTTTAAATAAAATGGGTTTTAGTAATAGTTTTTGATCAAAATAGTATAAACCATCCCAATGCAACAGTTAACCCTGACGGGACATCCCGCTGTCCAAAATTTTAAAAATTTACATTTTAAAAAAGTTGACCTCGTGGTGAAAAGGGCAGCAAAAGGCCCAAATCCCGACCTGTGGCACCATCTAGGGAAACTTTAATTTTTCCCCCCCAAAGGGAGGGAGGCCCACCCCATTTTGCACTTTTTCAAAATCAAAAAAAAACAAAAATTTTGGCTTGTTAAAGTTGTAACATGCAGCACAAAAACAAAACTTTTTACCAAAAGCAAAAAAAACCCTACAAGAAAAAAACCCTGTGTAAAAAAATAAGAAAAGCAAAGTGCATCTAAATAACACAGGGTTTTAAAAAATAAAAATTTTGATCAAAATGCTTAAAATCCACCCCGAAAAAAAGGAAACCCCTGATGGGGGGGCCCTACACTAATATTAAAAACCCCTTACCATGTGTAAAGTTGACCCCTGTAGATAATGCCCCCCCAATTGGTAAAATTACCCATAGTATTGCAGCACCTTAGCATTAAAGAACCCCCATGTATTTAAAATTGCAGCCCCATATAGTATAAAAACCCCATAGTTAAGAACCCCAAAAAGTATAAGCACCCCCAAGTATAATCCCCCCATACATAATAAAACCCCCAAAAATAAATGCACCGCCTAGGGTAAATGCCCCCCAAGTGTATATTCCCCCTACTGTGGCTTTCAAAAAAAAAAAGTTTCTCCTTATGTGGAAATCCAGCGGTGCCCCTGCCGAGTGTGACCCCGGATGTAAGGCCCACATTACCGGGGGGGTGGGGGGCGGAAAAGGGTTTTTGCTTGATATGATTCCTCCTCATCACATTAACACCCCATAGATATATAGGGTGACAGCAGTCGTCAGTCATACATCAGTCAGTCATGATCATTTTTCCGTTTTGGGGGAAAAGGGAGTTGGTCTGGATTTTGGGGGGGGAAGAAGTTCAGTTCAGCCCCCGGGTTTTCCCGTCAGCGGGGAACGTTCAGAAAGTGAGATATACGGATGGATAGTATCCTACCCCAGTCAAACTGCCCCCGAACCCTAACGAGAGAAAATTGAGGGGGGAAATTTTTTGCACAAAAATTTAGTGCCTGTCCCAAGGACAGTGAATTTTAGTCGACGTGCCCCTGAACGGGGGGAAACTGAAAATCTGTCAGCGACTCAAAAAAAGGAGAGAAAGGCGTGATTTTGGGGTGAGAGTGCTTTGTTAAGAGCGCGAGCAGGGCGAAGGGGGGCGTGGAAAAATTTAGAAGTGCTTGAAGGATTGGACTATCCCCCCTTAGTCCCCGGTCACTGGGGGGCCCAAGGTCCCCCCCCAAAAATTTAAAAGAGTGATAGAATAACCAGGGTTCCTGGACTTTAAAACACGGAAAAAGCCCTGTTGCAAAACGAAACCAGGTTAGGTAGAACAAAACTTTTTGTCAGTGCCCGACAAGAGAAGGCTTAGTTCTACCATTGAAACTCACCCATTGACTGGCAGTACAGCTACAGAAAGCTGGAGGTTTTGGTGAACTTTCTTCAGCAATTGGGCTCGTTACATGGAAATTTTTAAGGGGGGCCCCAAAACCGCTGCCGTTTCCCTTGAAAGCATCCTCCATCCACCCCGAAGCTTCCCCTGCCCTTAACTTGGAAAGTAAAAGGTTTTGGGGAAAAAAACTTTAATGTTGAGACTTGTTCATTAACTGCATACCTTCCGACATCATAAAAACTATAACCCTGAGGGAAAAATCCCACCTTAGGGGCCCGACTCACTGCCCAATCCCCTAAGAACTACAGCACGCTGGTTTTTATCAGAAAACTACAGGGGGGGGTCACGAATTTATATACCAGTCCCCTGTAAATAAACCCCCCAAAAAACCCGACCCCAGGGCCAAAAACCGAGCCCCGCACCTTGACAACCCCATGCTTCCTGGGCTCGGCTCTGAGTACCCCGGCCCCCGGGAAAACCACAATTGTGGGCGTGGTGACTCGATGCATTTGAATGCGGACCTTCGTTCCGGGGGGGGGGGGGGGGGGGGGGGGGGGGGGGGGGGGGGGGGGGGGGGGGGGGGGGGGGGTGAAGGGGCGTCTAGTTGGGAAGTGCCCCCTGAGTTAACTGCTGGCCTTGATTGGTGGTGGTGTAACTGTTGCTGTACGAAGGAATCTCCCCGCATGGCACAAATTTTAACTGCCCCAACGCTTTAGACGCACAGGCGTTCTGACCCGCAAATCTGCCCCTGCGGGGGCCCCTTGCCATCAGCCCCATATGCCATAAGGGCGTTGCCCTGATGGCGCCCGTGTGTACGTATCAAACTGGGGGCAGGTCAGGAGGGTCTTTTACCGCCAGCATCTACAAATGAATACCAAAACAGACCACCACTGAAGACCCCCTCAAGGCCCCCCGGTAAGCATATCATTAACTAAAAAATAAAAAAAAAGAAAATAAGTGGGTGGCACGTTCTCCCTGCAGCAAAAAAATCACTCAATAAAGTATTGAAAAAAACTGCGTTTTTTTAAAAACAGTTAGTCACAGCGGGTCAGGCCCCCCACTTGAATCTCCCCTTTTTTTGGGGGTTTCTCCGAGTAAGCACTTTTTATTTTGTCCCTGGTTTCTTTAACCATTTTTTTCCTTCACCATTTTTTTCAAGCCCTCACAGTATTTGTCCTTAACCTCATATCCTTGCTTTTTAAACCCCCCGCACCCTCTAACCAAATAATCATCCCCCCTTTCCCTTTTTTTCCCCCCCCTGACCTCCTCTCTGATGCTCCTAATTTCAGATTTTTTCTAAAAAAACTAAAACAAGCCACTACTCCCCCTTTGCCACCTCTCCCTTTTTTCCGCTTTCCCACTGCTGGCGACATATCTCCCCAACCTGGCCCCCCAAACTCATACCTTCTATTTTTCCCCCCCTCCCCCCATCCCACTTAAAATGAACTACGCAATTTCCAAAAAAAACCGTGCCCTTACTCCCCCCCTCTGCTCCCCCTCTCGGAGCACCTGGAACGCCCCTCCATCTGCAATAAGCTTATGTATTCATGCCTCTTTCTCTCTTGCAATCTTCCTTTTCCTCGGCCTCCAGAAACATGGCTGACACCCTCTAAAAATTTTCCCCTTGGCGCTGTTTTCGGCGGCCCCTTTTCCCCCCACACACCTCGCCCCGGCAAGGACACGGTGGAGGATGGTATTCTCCTTTCTTCTAACGCACTTTACCCAACCCCCCCTTTTCCCCCCCTAATCCTCCCCCTTTTGAAGTCCACTCTGTCTCTTTCTCTCCCTCCAACCTCCAAGGGCCATCATATACGCCCCCCGGGCCCGGCCCTGCCTTTTTTGCCAATTCTCTACCTGGCTTTTCACTTTTTTCCCCTGACATTCCAACTTCATCTGGTTAAAAATTCAACACCCACTGAAACCCTTCGTCAACAGCCCCAAATTCCTGTCCTTACTTAACTTTGGTTTTGCTCATGGTCCCCCTCCCCCACCAAAAAGGGGGACATACACTAGACCTGTTTCCCCCCCCGTCTCTGCTCTCTTTTAACTTCACCCCCCCCCTACCCCTACCGCCACCCTACTCTTTTTCTCCCCCTCCCCTCCCTCACCGTCACCATGCCAGAACCCAGCGCACCCCTGAAAAAACTTGCACAACTAGACACCCACATCTTTGACTCCATTCTAAAACTGGCACCTTTTCCCCCCCCCCCACGACAGCGTTTTTAAAGGTACAGTTCCTATAGGTTTTTGTGTTGGGTGCGGAAAACACAGGAGACATAGGTTGAAATGAAATGACTTGTATTACTTATAAAGCTCTGAAAATTCACACGTTTTAGGAAACAAGTCAGAGAACAGCAGGCCAGAGTAAAATTTAAGCACTACAATAAACCCAAAAAAGGTTTGGATCTCTTCTCTGTACCTAAACCCTGAAACATGGTTCCCAAACGCAGGGGTTTAGGTCCAAAATGTTTCAAGGGTTCCCAGTAGGGAATGCTGGGGTACAATCCAAGGTTTCCGGATTCAGGTCCAGACTGATGAGGCTTGATTAGGGGCACTGATTTTTTCAGCTGGGCTCTTAAGAAGAAGAGGGAAAATCGGGGGGAACATGAAAACTGGAATCCTATTAATGAGGGCAAACCGCAGAAAGACAGAAACAAAATGGGCGGAAAACGGTTCAAGAACATGTCAACAAAAAGAACCTTACATTACTCCCCCTTGGGACAACCTCCGGATGCCCCAGGGGGGGGCCGGCTTGTAGGTACCTCGATGAAACTGGGGAGCGGCGAGGAGATTTTTTTTGTTTTAATGTTCCCATGAGTTGTCCTCCACTGGGTAGCCCCGCCATTTAATCAATATTCAACTGTTTTTTTTTTCAACTGGAACAGTCCCCTTTCCCCCCTAAATTTTTCCCCACCATCGACCAGCACTGGGTCGGGCAAGGGGAAAAAGTCCAGGAAACGTATTGGGGGTTTTAGCCCCTTTATAGGGAAATGAAAAAAAAGGTGGATTCTCATAGTTTGGGCAGTTGAAGGACAAGCAACAGCATTAAAAATTATGATCTTAAGGCCAATGTACTTATTTTCCCTTTAGACGATGGAATCTTTTAAATTTGAAATTCTGGTTTCAGCAAGACCAAACTCCACCTTGAAAGCTGGGGCGGTTTACGAAATTTTTCGCTGCTTTCTTTACCTTTCCTGAGCCAAAATTTGATTTTCCTTTTTAAGATCCATATTCTTTTGTAAAGAAGTGTTTTTTCAGCCACTGCCGGCAAGGGGGATCTATGGGAAACGGGAAAAAATTTTGGATGAAAACCCCAATTGGAGTAAAAAGGGATGCTTAGTGAGGCGCTCTGGGGGGTTTTTTATGAGAAAACCAGCCTTTTAAAATAGATCCCCCAATAATCTTTTAGGGGGGCAGTAAAGCATCGGAATACTGCTCCAGGGGGGGGCCCCCCGATTGGTTCGTTTGGGGCGTCCCATTATCGGGGGGGGAAAAGCAAAAGAAAGGTTTATTTTTAAAGCCCCAAAGCGTCACAAAAATTTTTTTCCAAAAACCTTGAAGGAATTGCACCCCTCGATCCAAAAGGCCCTCATCCGGTACTCCATAAAGCGAAACCATTCAAATCATCAAGTTGATGTCTGTTTTGCGGGGGAAAGCACCAAGGGAAATAAAATGAGCTGCCTTTGTTGACGAAAAACCACCATAGAATGGTGTTTTCCCTTGGGGGGTTTGGGAAAACCCCAAAATAACCCCATAAAAGGCCCCCCACGGGCGGGACGGGGGGGAAGGGTTTTTGTAACAGACCTTTGGTGAGGAGCGGGTGTTTTGCATTTGACAGCTTCACAAAAAGTGACATATTTTAAAACATCTTTCCGAAGTGGGCCACCAAAAAAACGAAAAGAAATTCTTGTGCTTAAAATTTCCCCATGCCCGGCTATCTTAAAATTGTGGATGAGTTAAAATACTTCAATCTGACTGTTTCAGGTATATAAGCGTTGCCCTGAATCCACACCCATTCTTAAAGACAGACTTACGCCCTTGGGGGTTGGCAACAAAAAGAATCCGCATGGTATGCTTCCTTGATGTCCCTTAAGAAGGTCTTGATTAGAATCACTCCCAGGAATTAGAGTCAGGAAGTTTTGTTTTGGGGGGTAAGTGACTGTCTTGCTGAATGAATCCTAGAGAGTGCATAAGCCTTTCCATTGCGCGTCCTGGCTATAAGAAATTTACAAAATTAAATTGGTTTAGAAAAAAGATTCCAGCGGCCTGGCGAGGAGTCAGGCACTTACCCGACCTGAAAATTCAAGGTTGATGGTCTGTCGGACGACTATTTGCTTGCAGCCCCTGAAGAAGGTGCTCCATTCCTTGAAGGCGGCAATAATGGCCCAATTTCTATGCCCACACGTAGTTCCTCTCAGCCAAAGGGACAACTGTGGGAAAAGAAGGAAAGGGGATGCAAGAAAATTTTCTCACCTGTTCTCTGAGAGAGTATAGTCCAACGGCACAGTCTGAAGCATCCACCTCTTTATGAAGGCAAGCTCGGGGTTTGGGATGTACAAAATACTAATAACAATGTAAGTAATAAAACAGAGGGATCTCATTAGTGGAGGGCGAAAACAAAAAAAAGCCTTCAGTGAAAACCATAATTTTTGTGCCAATATGCCTCAATTTGGGGACATCAAAAAAATCATTTTGAGATCGTGCCTATTTTATATAAGATCCCTCTCTTGCTAAAAATTCTTTCATCAGGTTTTAAATTTTGTTTCAGGAAAGCGCCATCTATTGGAAAAAAAAGGGTTTCTCCAGCATGTTCAAATAATTTCTTTCTCATAAAACATCGTGGTTAGAACATAAAGGTTTTTAAAATGTGGCCACAATAGATGTGCACTTTGCAAATAGTTTGTGTAACGAAAACCTTTGAAAATAATGCGCACTGCGATTTAACCATTAACAAATATTCAATTGTAATTATTCATGTGGTATAAAAATTATGTGCACTACTTGCAATTTATCTTATATAGGCTGCCTACTAGGAAACTAAAAATCAGGATCGCTGAACATTTTGCAGGATATAAAGAAATTTTTTTTCTTCGAATCGCAATATTTCTGCTGTGTAAAATTTTATTTTTCAGCATGCTCGCAATGTTTCTTCCTTCCATTCACAGGTATTTAAAGTGTTAACCTGTCTGCCCGAGGGGAGATGCACGGGCGGACTCCTCACAAAGTGAAGTTTCGGATCTTTAATCTACAACCAGCATCCATTTGGTCCAACAAAAGAAACGAAATTTATGTTCCATTATTAATTTTATTTCTTTTCCCTTGATTTTATTTGTCAAATATTGTTTTTTTTTTTTTTTTTCTTTATTGTTATGTGCAAATTGTTAAAGGACGTCAAAAACCAGAAATTTTGTCCCGATCGTGATTGGCTTCCTTTTTTAAAAGTGCCTTTGTCTGAATATGTCGCTGGGGATAAAGTCCCTTGATCAAACGCGTAGCCTTGTCCTGGTTGTCCAGGAGCATGCCATTAATTTATGTTTTTAGAATCAATAAAGAGAAGATTTTTTTTTTAAGCTGGTCCCTTTTTTTTCCTTCATTTTCTATCATTTCCGTTGATCAAGCGGAGGATCCGTGCTTCTACAAACCGGTGACTGGTTAGCGTTCTTATAGGGAAGAGAAGGCACAGGGGATGCAAGCTTTTCTCACCTGTTCTTGAGAGAGGTTAGCTCCAACGGCACAGTTGAAGCTCCACCTCTATTATGAAGGTAGCTCGGGGTTGGGATGTACTAAAAGATAGGTGCGGTGGGAAATTTATCTTTAAACAGGAAAATGTTCCTGAGCTTGCGGGGGTCCAGGAGAACCTAGAGTTTCCGGGTAAGTTGGGTGTAGGTGGGAACACTACCTCAGAAAATTTTTTAATGAAATGTCTATAGAAGTGGCAAACCCGAAATGAACGCTGCACCCCTTCACATTTTAGGAATTGGCCAATCCTGTGGTTGGGTCTTGCCCTCCAACTAATCCCTTGTGTAGAAGACTACACCAGAAATTGAATTTCGGTTTCCCATGGAATTCAAACTTTTCAATTTGATGTAGAGATGGTTTTGTCTTGGCGTTTTGACCTTCCACATGTCCATGATGTTCCTCTGTGGAGTTAAAAAAATTAAATATCATCCAAAAATTTACCAAAAAATGTATCTAGGGGGGGGAGAAGAACATTAAGAAGTTTGGAAAGGGCTGGGGCGGTTCTCAGACCAAAAGGCTAACTAGAATTCCAAGTGTCCAACAAGACCTGAAGCAGTCTTCCTTCATCCCCAGGTCTAAAAAGGACCAGTTATTGGCCCCAGGAGACTTGTTAGAGAAAATTTTGGATGGCACTCTCTCCAAAACTCAGGGGGTTAAAGGAAGGATTAAAGGTTTCTAATTGTAACCTTATTGAGTTCCCAAGTTATGCAGGGTTCAGGATCCATCTTTTTTCTTCCAAAGAAGATGGGTGCACCTGCGGGGATGAAGAGGGGATTGAAGCCCTTGGTAAATTTTCATCTTAAAATCCTTCAAGCTTTTGCTCGGCCCCGCTAGGGTTAGATTTTCCAAAGGTATCTCGGCTCAGCAATAATTTCAATTGGACAATCATAGGACGGTGAGGGAGGAAGTATCAGGTTCTTCTTGCACATAAATCCACATATCGGTTAAGTGGTAGTTCAGGGACTGACATGGTTCCTTTAGGAACAGAGCAAGCTGAAATCCTTGACTCATCTGTTTCTCCGGAAAGTGTAATTCCTTGGTCTCCCAGTTAATCGTAGGATTCGCCCTCGCCATGGTAGCCCTAGAAAAAATGGGAAAGTGGGGAAAGAGAAAGCATAAAAGACATTTTTTTCCTGATGATCTTTCCCCAAATAAGGACCATCAAAAGCTCGTTTTTGATCCAATCGGTCCGGGTCAGTAGAGAGCCATCCCAGTCTCCATCTGTATGGATAGCCTTCTTCATAAAAGTATCCCCTGTTTCAGAGAAAAGGAGATATCCATAAAATTTCACTTGCTCCTGGAGTCGACCAAGTGAGAGCTAGACACCCAACTGAGTCAACCCAGAGTTTGATGGAAAGGAAGCAATGATAATTGTTTCTTTTACAACTCACGGGACACCGCTGAGGAAATTGAAAAATTGCACGTTTATACATCATCGTCCCCGAACTAACGAGTTTTAAGTCCGAGAAATCAAGATCTCTTGAGCAATCTCTTGGGCCTGGGCCGGACATGACAGAGCCCCTCGCAACACCACTGATGACTGTGCAGTAGTCTTCGGAAGGCGGGGGGCAGTTTTAAATGAAGTGCCCTGACTTCCACAGTGAAACATGATTTTCCTTTTCGATGTTCTTGCGTGCATCATAACCCTTTTTGGGGGGTAAAGATCCCCGCTGGGTTCAGGTTCTGGTTCCTTTGATCCTACTCAAGGTTCCTTAGCTGGGGGGAGTGTAAAAGGTTTAGTGCTTATTTTCGAACCTCTCTTTGTTGGGTTTTCGTCGCGACATCAATACGAATACAAAGTTAAAAAGTCACCTAACGCGTGGGGGGTCGGCCGGGAAGTTATCCCTTAATCGTGGAGAAAACCCTTTCCGAAAAAATTTTTAGGGGAAGTTGTCCCAATGGTTCAAGAGCCCACCCTGAAATCCAGGGAAATATTCGGCTACTAACCTTACCTTGGCGCAAAGTTAAATGGCTGCTTCAGCTGTTGCACCTCGTTGGGGTCATCAAACACCTGCCCATGCAAATAAAAGCTCAGGTGATCAAAAAATCACCCAGATCAATCGAGGGTTTTGCCCACATCAAAGCTTATTGGTAAGCACATGTTATATAACCTTTTTGGGTCGTTCAGTGGGAAATTGTGAAGCAGTGCAGAGAAAAAATAAATTGCATTGATTAATAAATCCCCAATTTCCACTTCACCGCCAAAACGAAAAGGAGGTAATTTGGGGACCCAAAAAACTGGGGTTATGGCAGGACCTGGGCCGTTCCTCTAGGCCTCAATCCTGGCTCGCAATTCCTGGTGTCTGTCCAAACACTTGCAAATTATATTATGAGGTCCTTGGTGGCACAAACGGGGTTTTTAAAGGTACATTGAAAGGGATTGTATCATCACTCCGAAAGTTCCTTTATGCTGGCCTCCATCTTCCAGATCTTTTAAGGCAGAAGTGCTGGAAGGAGAAGAAAAAAACAAAAAACAAAAAAAAATAGGTTTACCCTGTGGTTAACACGCAGAGTAAAATTTTGGGAAGCGCTCACCTGGAATGGTTGTGAGAAGTCACAACCCTGTCATCACATAAGGGGATTTAAAAACATTGATATCCACAGTCACAGCAGACACTGCTTTCCCAGACCCGCAGACACAAACATTGGCCCGAACTTGTCATGTATGTGTACATTTTTCCCATAGCGTCTTGGCTTTTGGGTGCGAGGAAAACACAGGAACATAGGTTGAAAAAATACTTGTTTACTTATACAAGCATGCTGAAAAGTTCACACAGTTTTTCAGGAACAGAGTCAGGAGACACAGCAGGCCAGGTAATTTTAAGCCTACAATAAATCTCAAAGCAGGTTCAGGATCTTTTTGTACCGTAATTTTTCCCTGCAAACATGGTCACCAAACAGCAGGGTTTTCCCGAGTCCAAAAGTGTTCAAAGGTTCCTCAAGGGATAGCTGGGTACAAGTTTCCCAAAGGGTTTTCCCGGATTTTATCACAGACTGATGGGCTTGTTCAGGGCACTGATTGTTCAGCTGAGGCGCTTAAGAAGCAAGAGGGAAGAATCTGCGGGGAAAATGAAAACGGAACTCCATATTAATGAGGGCAAGGTGCAAAGACAGAAAGCAAAATGGCCGAGGAAAAACGGTTTCAAGGAACATTTCAACAGAGCAAAGAACCTTACAGACAGGCCAAATGTTTTTTTACAATGCCACTCTTGCATCAGCTATTGCACGGCGCCCCCTCTTGTTCATGGCAGAGTGCCGTATCAATAACAAAACCCCGGCACAATAACACCACAAAAAGCTCCGGCAAGTGCCCGGGGGTTTCAGGCGGGTTGGAAGAAAACAAATTCCAAGACGACTTTAAAATGATTCAAAACAGGCAACCTCGCTTTCAAATCTGCCCTCGCCCCACTAAAAAAGGCCTACTTCACAAAACCCCCATTTCTTCCCTATCCACAACCCCAAACATTATTCAAAACTTTTAACTCCCCTCCGCCCACCACTGCCCCCCCCCAACCTCCCCATCTCTGCGAGGACTTTGCCACCCCACTTCAAAAAAAAGATCCCAAACAAGGCAAGTCTTATTTGTTAAACCACCCCTCCCCTTTGTTTACCAAACCAAGCCCAAAACCCATAAAAAATTTTTCTAAACTACTGGCTAAACGGTACTAAATATACATCTTTACGTACAAACCCCATGCACCTACCACCTGTGCACTCGACCCCATCCACATCCCACTTCCTCCCCAACCTCACCCACTCTTATCCCATCCCTAACCACCTCTTCAACCTATCATAACTTCTGGTACTTTCCTTTTGCTTTCAAACATGCCACAATCACACCTATCCTTAAAAAGCCAACCCGACCCAATGCTGTGTCCGTTTCCCCCAATTCCGCTCCCTTTGCTTCCAAACTAAAGGAGCAGACGTCACGTTGAACTCTCCTCCCACCCTCATCTAACTTGCTTTGAATCTACAATCTGGTTTCCGGCCGCCCCATACTCCACTAAGACAGCCATACCAAAATTTTACTAACACCACTTACAGCCAAAGCTAAGGGACAATACTCTAACCCCTCCTTCTAGACCTGTCCTTGCTTTCGACACAGTTGACCATTTGCCTCCTACTACAGATCCTTCCTCCTTTGATCAAAGACCTCCCCTTCCTGGATCCCTCATACCACCAACCACAATTCAGCTTTCCCCCTCTCCCACCTACCTCCTCATCCCACCCTCCTCTCGTTGGAGGTCCCCCAAGGCTCTGTTCTGGGCCCCCTACTCTTCCAATCTTACATTGGCCTGGAACAACCAAAAATCCCATGGATTCCGTACCACCTTTATGTGATGACACTCAGATCTACCCCCTGGCCCTAGTTCACCTCTCTGCGCCAGAATCCCAATTCTATCACCAAAACCTCCCTTCTTTCCTTCGCTTCCTCAAACTCAATGTGGACAAATCTGAACTCATATCTTTCTTCCATCTCCGGTTTTTTACCCCTATCTACACAATTAACGACTCACGCTTTCCCCCGTACCGGAGTCCGCTGCCTCGAGTAACCCTTGACCGCCCTTCCTCAAACCGAAATCCAAGCTTTCCACCCCTGTCGTTCCAGCTCAAAAATATTTCCAAATCCTTTCCTTTCCTCAACCCTCAATCTACTAAAATGCTTGTGCACGCCCTCATCATCCCTCCCGATTCCGGGCAATATCCTTTTCTGCAGCCTCACTGCTAACCCCCTCGCACCTCTCCGTCCATCCTTAACTTGCGCCCGGGTAATTCATCTCTCTCCTTGCTACTCTGCGTTCTCCCCTCCCGCAAAAACTTTCATGGTTCCCATTCCTCAGCTATCCATTTAAAAATTTCTAATACTACCTACAAAGCCATCCATAACCCGTCCTCCATATATCTCTGAACTAATCTCCCATCTTTCCCTCACGTAAACCCAGTCCTCCCAAGACCTCCTTCTCTCCTCCCCCTTATTCCTCCTCACCCAACGCCTAAAACTTTCCCTATATCCCCCATCCTTGGAATTCTTTGCCCCAACACGTAGACTATCCCCACATTCGGACCTTCAGCGGAATGAAAACCCTCTCTTCAGGGAAGGGTTAGTGGCGCCCCTGAGGGTTCATTTTCCACAGAGGTGTTGCCCTCATCCAGAGGTGTGACACTCCACCCCGGTAAGGAAGGAGCACCCCTGGGACCCAACACCTGCAAACCAACACACACCTAACAGTGGTCATATGGAGGACCTACGGGAGGATGGTCTCATACCAGGCTGGTAGCGGGGGTGTTATGGGTTGGTGGAGTTTAGGCCAAAAAGGGAAAGAGAAGTTAAGGAAGAGAACACTTAGGTGTGGAGGGGGGGAGGGGTACCGATAGGAGCCGTCCTCTAAGAGAAAGAAGACTGAGGGCTTCTGGAGAGCTTGAGAAAGGGTCCAAGGGACGAGAGTGCTATTTCCATCCGTGGCCCCACCGACCGGCCAAAAAGGGACCATCCCCTAACTAGTGGGAAACCTACAGGGGCCCCGCTGTAAGTCGGCGGGGGGTGAACACTTTACGGGTCTTTTTACCAACCCCAGCACTATCTCCGGAAGGAAACTTTATAGGGCCAAGGATGCCAGAAACAAAACTTACCACAGGGTCCGCAGCTTCTGGACTGAGAGACTGCGTGGTTTAGGTGCTAGGAAGAGGAGTGGAACAAACACAGAAAGAGAAGCCAGGAAAGGACACAAACGAACGGGAGTTTGGGCAAGTGTGACCGATGTACCTGGGGTTGTGGGCACGGGTCCGGTAGTACCCCACGGCCCTGGTGGGTGACTCCCTTACAGCCTACAATGACCCCCTGCTTCCCACCAACTACCGGAGCCACCGCCTCACCAACCCCCAGAGCTCTGGGAACCCCCCAACCACTGTCTCCTTCCCACCCCTCCGAGAATGTAAGCTCCAAAAGGGCGGGTCCTCTTCCCTCTGATAGTCTGTATTGCTTGCTTACTGTAAGTGTTCTAAAAAAATATTTTTGACTTGAGAGTCCTCAATGGTTGATACCTTTTAAAGGCTAACGAAAAGATGGGAACGCCTGGCCAAAACCCAAACCCCTTAAGGGGCCCGCCATAATAACCCCTCCCTGTAAGTGAATCTGTAATTTGTATGTAACCCCTTTAGTGCAGCACTTGGATCAATGGTGCACATAAATAAAAAAATAACCATAAACGATTTCATCAACAAGGTAACATTTTAATTTTATAACGGGCTTTCCTGACACTGTGTGTAGGTTAGGTGGGTTCACTTGCGTTATGGCCCTCATTTAACGCATCCGTTACAAACGGCACTAACGCTATGTAACGGATGCGTTAACACCCATTTGGGCCCCATTATAGTAACGCTTCTTACGCATGCCAATTTCGGCGTGTTAGTGTGGAGCCCATTGCCACAGATCCTAGAAGGGTGCATTAAAGGTTCATCCACAAGAGGCCCTCAGAGCATACACACACCTTCACCCTCCTCGACCCCAAGAGGGGCCTGTTAGGTAGATAAAAAGGAGGGAGGAGGCAGGAAGTTGAACACTCGGGGAAGAACCTAGGAAGTGAACACTTAAGACCCCCCCCTAAAACCCGAAACAGTCGTCTGATGTGAGACTTTTTCCCAATCAGCAAGCGGGGAGTGTGCTGACGCTCTAGACGTGGCAGAAGACAGCCCCCCAAACTCCAGTGTGTATAGCCTTGTGAGGGCCCGAGTGGCCAAGGCTAGAGGAAATAAAGGGGCAGAGGACCTCCCGCCACCCCAGAAAGCACATACCGGACAGGGTCCGAGCTTAGGGGATCCAAGACCCAGTAGGAACCCCGAATTCCGGGGGGACACGGGCCCCCAGGATCACCAAAGAGCGATTACAGAGCAGGGACCGGGGGGCCCCTACAAAAGGGGGTTTTTGGACTCCAAAAAGGGGGCCCCTTTCCCCCAAAGTCCCGGGGTGGGGGCAAGACAATGTTAGGCCTACTACAGGCAGTCAGAAATTACTACAGGGGGCAAGAAACGGGGCCCCCTAACCTGCTCACTGGGGGAACCGGACGGCCCCCCTTCCCCCCACGGCCCGGGGTTTTTCCTGCACAAACCCCCAAAAAGGAAAAAGAAGTGATTGTGTGGCCCCTTTTCTTGTTTACCCGGCTGGGGTTTTCCCCCGTCCGCATCCCCTTTACTGCCTTGAAGGCCTGCTCCACCTGTGGGAGCGAACCACCTAAGCTCCACAACCCCTCAGGGACTGCGCACCTGGGATCCTCATAGACCAAGGTGGCGTCACTTTCACTGACTTACCCCGGAAAAATATACCCCCCCCCCTTTTTGGGTCGCCCGGGCCCGGGGGACGAGCCGGGCCCCTCCGTGAATCCCCCATAGAAATCAACGGGCTCAGGGAGTATACAGCCCCGGCGGGTGGCTTTACGATGATTTACTTTGGACGCACCCCGAACGCGGTCTACAGCGTTTTGGGGTGCTTAGTCTAACCACAGGAAGGGGACAGTTCCTGTGCATAGACCTGTATGGCAATGCAGGTTTTGCATGATAAAAAATGCTCCAGGGGTTAGGCATACTTAAGGCTGGGGGTTTAAAAAAAGATGTAAAAAAAAATCAAAAATTAGGCACCCCCTTTAAAAAGGCGTGAAACAGATGCCCCAAGCAGGTTAACCAGCCTTACTCAGCCCATCCTGCTGCGGGGGTTTTTTTAAGGGGTTTTTTCCCCCACAGTTTTTCTTAAAAAAAATCCGCACTCATTCAAAAAAAACGTATGTATTTATTAGAACAACCAAAAATATTTTACTTTCGGCAAAACCTACCTTCTTTAGATAAGGAAAAAATAAAATGTAAAAAAAAAAAATTCATAAACGGTTAATAACCATCAAGATTAAAAAAAAAAAGGACAAAAAAAAACAAAAAAAAATATACTCGAATTATAAATTACGTCGCTGATAAAAATGATGATTGGCAAAAATCGGTAAAAAAACTTATTCAGTAAACTAAAATATAACCCAGGGGAAAAAACTGTGCCCTTTTAGTTATACATCCCCTCGGGGAAAAATGCAAGAAAAAAAACCAAAAATAGAAAAACAAAAGCCCATAGGGGAAAAAATAGTCGGGACAAAATTTATTTGACGAGATCACTACAATTATCCAACCCCGGAAGTCTACTCCCCTTCCACAAACCCCCATTCCAATTGAGGGAGCTATTGCAAGGGTGTTATCAAAGCGTTTGGGTAATAATATCTTTAACAAAAGGGGGAATTCCTTTTAAAAAAAAGGTCCTAGATCCCTGTTTTTTATCCTTACCAAGGTTTATAAAAACTTGAAAAAACCCCAGGACCCCTATAGTCGCTCTCAATCTATCCTCTCTCCCCCGTCCCTTTACTTTAAAAAAACCACCCCCCTAATTAAAGGAAGCCATTTTCCGTTGATACAGGGGTTTCCCTTTTTGAAAACCCTTAAAAGTTTAAAAGGATTTACCCTTAAAAAGTTAAATTTTCCTTAGATTAAGTTTTTTACACCCCCATTGGCAACAAAAGGTATTGAGGGGACAAAAAGAATCCTTGATGGGGCCTGTTTTCAGGACCATTACGGGGTTTTGATAGAATTGTTGAGATAGACTTGAGAAAAAATTTTTTATTTTGGGGATCAGTTTTTTCTGCAAAGACAGGGTACCCCGAGGGATCAATGTGGCCCCCTTTTTCTAATTTTTAAAAGGCGTTTTTTAGTCGTTATTTTCCCCAAACCCATTAACCAAAAAAATTGTTTTTGGGGCGTCGCACTTTTTAGAGTTTCGTTTTTGCCGTTCGGGACATTTAAAAGGAATTCTTTAATCCACAAAAATGTGTGACTGAATTACTTTTTTCCCCTTTAAATTTTAGCCCTAGGCATTAATTTTTGGATATAAGGTAAAGGGGCACAATGGAAAAACTTTTTGACATGTTTGGAACCAGAAAAAAAAGTCGCTCCCTTTCAGGTTGCCCCCATGGGTTGAGCTTCTATTTCCCCTTTTCCCCAAATTTTATAGAGTCCCGGGAAAATTGTGAGTGACCCCGCTAACGAACACAACGCCTTAACAAATGGAGAAAATTTTTTGAGAGGGGCTATCCTAAAACCTTTTCTCCAGGGTTACGGTTACCCAGAGAGATGTAAAATACCCCCCAGTGGGGCCCCAAAAGAAAACCTTTTGTCCACATTCACCCCCATGTAGGGTTTTAAAGGAATACTTTTCAGGCATACCTTAGGATATTTTTCCGGTACCCCCAATTCCCGACACTTTTTTACCATGCTTTAGGAAGCCTAATAATCTTCGTAATAAATTGTGAGAGCGGAGTTGGCTCTATACGACGGCCCCCGGACAGACTTTTTTCGAACCCCAAGCAAGGGTACTTTTCCCTGCTTACACTTGCGAAAATGCCCAAATTCCTTAAAGGGGCCCCCTTTTTACCAACCCTTTTACTGGTTTTAATACCTAATAAAGACTACTTTACTGTAATTCATCTGCATTTTTTTGCTATTTAAAGTCCCCTGGGAAAATTGTTATGGGGGAAAAAACCCCAAACCCTTAGAGCCGGAACCCCAAATCGATATTAGATGCCAAAAAAAAACCCCCTTCCATCCCTTCATTTCTACATCAGGTCACCCTTTTTCCCAATTACGTTTTATGGTTTAGAACAAGTCAAATGACAGAAGGGGGGGGCCTTTTAAAAAATTCGCTATAGGGGAAAATACTGTATCCATACATAAGGGGCCCCTTAACCCCCGGGGGGTTTAATAGAGATACGATGTCAAAGCTTTTTTGATTTACTTTTTGACTAATCCCAAATAGGGCGAGATTATCCCCTTTTTGAGATCCAGAAGTTTTTTTCCAATTTCCAAATTTTTGTTTTTTATCTTTTCTGTTATGCTTTTCTTTTTTTTTTAAAATAAAGATTGCCCATAAATATATATTATTTTTGAGGCAAAAATTAAGCATCACACTTGTTTTCCCCCCTTTAATTTTTCCGGGGCCTTAATTTCTTTATTCTGTCATGGCCTGGCACTTTGTTTGCGTTTCATAAGCGTCCACCCTCAAACACCCCCCCCGAGGGTTCAAAAAACTCATTTTCCGGCGACCCCCATTTGCGTTCCCGCTTCCACCCAAGCGGGGGATTTGGTCATTGGGGGCGCTAAAACGGGGGTTTAATTTTCTCCACGTGAATTCACACACGCGCCATTTTTCAAAAAAAATTTAAAATTGCATTTCCCCGGGAGCGTCCATTCTATTAAAAATATTCTGCACCTAGGATACCTATGAATAGGTCTTCACTTAAAAATTGAACCGTTATCTGATTATAGGGTTTTACCCACAGAACGTTTTCCCTGTTACAACAATCCGGTTAAAAAGGTACACCTTTAATGTTCCTGTGGGCATATCTGTATTAAACCTTTTCTTTTTTGACTGATTCAATGGATATTATTGGGGGCAATTTTTGCCCTGATCTATTTTTCTCATATGGGCATTCCCCCTATTGCGTTTACGGAGTTAAAGGGCCCCCCCCGTTTCGTCAAACTCAAGGGCAGGTCGACACGCCCCCTACATTTTATCTGTTTCCTGGATTTGCGTGGGTGGGGAAAACTAGATTGGATTTAAAAATTTAGTCAAGTGATTTATAAAAAAATTTTTTTTTCCATTTATATATCCCTTGGATTTGTTTTATGGGGATTTTGGAAAATTAAAAAAGGGGGGTCTGATTTCACTTTATTGAAGGCTTTTAAAATTTGAAGTTCCCCCTTATAAAAATTTGGGGAAATTTTGACTCTAAATTATATTTTTTTTCGTGTTTAAAAAAAATTTTTTTTGCCTCCCGATTAACTTTTATCAGGACGGGAAAATTGTAATGACATGGGGTTAGGAATTTCCAACCTTTTTTCTGCGTTTTTTTAAAAAAAAGGGGTTTTTTTATTTTTTGATATGTTAATTTTTGCGGGGACACGCGGGTAATTGGTAAGCCCTCATTTCTAGCACTCTTTGTTAGAGATAGTTTACTTTTAAAAAAGCTGTGTTACAGGGGCCCTATTTTTCAAAATGGGAAAATGGTCCAAAATATACATCTTTAGCAAGGACCCCAAATTTAAATTTAGAGATGCCAGTTTAAAATGAACAGGACAAAGGGGGGAATGTTAAGGCGATGCTATTTTTTCTATGGAATTCACATGTATGCCAGCCAAATTTTTTCTATTTTTAAAAAAAAGCGACCTATTTAAAACAAATTTTAAAATTTTTTGTAAAAAAAAATAATCTCAAAACATTTTTGCATTGAACTAACTGTACACCAAAATACTTTTTCACAGTGTTCATGAATTTATGACTATATAAGCCCTTTTAAGGCCAGAGACTGTGTATGTAGCTTATTAAATAAAACTTTTCACAAATTTTTTTAAAAATACCTTGCGGTCCCCTGACTCTATTTTCCTTAAAATTCGATTTTATCACCATTCAACAAAAAATTGGGGCATGTTGAGCCTGTGTTATAATTTAGAGATCTCTTTTAAAAAAAAACAGGAAATTGGGAGAATGTGTGAATGTCGATGCTAATAAAGGTTTGTTTAAAATGCCCCTTATTCACATTTTACATGCCCCAAAAAACCCAAAAATTTTTTGTGTTTCTTCTAGATGACCAAAAAACAAAAGGGTTTCTAGCAAACATAAAAAATAAGTTTAAAGTAATTGTGGGAGAATAAAAAAAATGGGGGGGAAGGGCACATTTTTCAATTTGAGGACTTTCTAGCTTACGTTTACCAAATTTTTGCTCCATCAAGATTTATTTTTGCTTATTTTTTTATTTTGCTTAAGGACATTTACAGAGGATTTTTTAGGTTTTTATACTGAAAAACTTTTGTAACTGACTTTTAGGGCTATCGAAAAAAAATTTTTTTAAAAATTTTTTGCCCTTTTCACAGATTTATTTCATTTTTTTTTTTTTTGCTTAAGGGATCATGTACAGAGGTTTTTTTAGGTTTTAATACTGAAACATATTGTAAAATGACAATGGGGCCCCATGTGAGCCCCCTATTTTTCACATTTTGCCCTTCACAAATTATTTTTGCTTATTTTTAAAATTTTTTTTTATTTTGCTTAAAAGGATCTGTACAGGGGTTTTTTTAGGTTTTTAAAAAATGAAGACATTTGTAACTGCCATATAGGGTCCCTGTGAGCCCCCATTTTTTTAAAAATATTAGTTTTGCGTTCCTACCACTTCAACCATAGCAGCTCCATGAAAACTTTTGTCGCTTTTCTAAAAACCTGAAGCCTTTTTAAAAACCCCTTCACAAAATTAAAAGGAGTTTTTTTTTTTTTAATACTGTAAATATTGTGAACTGACATATAGGGTATGTGGAACCATTTTTTAAAATTTTTGTCCTTCACAGATTTTTTTGCATTATTTTTTTTTTTTTTTTTTTAAAGGGCATGTACAGAGGATTTTTTAAGGTTTTAGAAGACATATTGGCCCGGGCATGTCCGGCATCCCTAAAGTCGTGCATGCTTGGACAAGTCCTGGCAGGGAAGCCGGGGAAAAAACAATATGAAATTTTCAAAAACATGTGGGGCCTTAAAACACACGCATACCCATCAAAAAAAATATTGAGTGAGTTGCTTAAAAACCCTCTCAAGCTGTGAATTCAATTTTTCCCGCTAGAGCTACACCATGCCCAACTGTATCCCCGGGGATGCGTAGCTTTTTTTGCACAGGGTTTTTTTTAAAAGATGCTTCCCCCCAGAAAATAAAAGACAGGCTGTTGGGACGTGCCCGGCCTTTTTGGCACATGCCAATTTATGCATCGATTTGAGCATTTTTCAAAAAAAAAGGTACATAGTTTTTAATAGCTGTTTTCGACCTCTGCCAGCCAGAAAGGCCTATTTTGGGCACGGCCCGCACCTATGCAACGATTTTTACCACTTTAAAAACAAAAAATAGGTACAAACTTTTTAACATCCGTGTTTGGACCCAGACCTGCCAGAAGCCCTTGCCATGTACTCTAACCCTAATATTGATTTTTATCAATTCAACAAAAAAATTGGTGCAACTTTTTAAATACCCGTGTTTCTGTAGCGGATACAACCCCTACAGCGAAAACCCCCTGTGAGTTTAAAATAGGGGGGAAAAAGTTACGTGGGCTTGGAAAAAAACCCATTTCAAGATGGTGGACCCTGAATCATTTTTTTAAAAATTTCAAAACCCCATGCACCCACAGGGGCACTTATGGTAAAACCCCACCCCCAGCACGCTTTTTATTTAAAAAGGCCCTTTTTGCATCTTTTTTTTTTTTTAGCGACTGGTACTACCCACTCCTATGCAGCGTATTGAGTACCGTCAACAAAAATCAGGTACAAAATTTTTTTAAATACCTGTTTTGGACCCCTCAAATTTTTTTAAACCGTGTTTTTTAACCCCTTTCGTACCCCAACCCCCGTGCCATGTACTCTGCCCTTTTAAATTTACAGCGGGGAATGGGACCTACTAGCTTTTTTTTTTTCAGGTATTAAAAAGCGTGGGAAAAAGAAAATCCGAGGCCTGCGGTAATTTAGGGGCTTTTCGGGGTAAAATGATCGAGTCTATGAAAACCTTTTAAAAAAAAAAGGTAGCGTCACAAAACCAGACACCCGGAGCACATTTCCGGTATTTTCAAAAACCACTGCCTTAACAATAAAGTAAGAACGGGGGCCCCCATTGTGGGCATAAAAGAAAACCAAAATTTCCCCCTGGTAAAGAAATAAAAATCGTGCGTAAACTATCACCCCCAAAAAAATCCCCGAGCTATCACAAACAAATTGCCTACAGAGGGGGCCCCGCGAAATTTTTGGATGTGCGTTCAAGGGGCTCCTTCCTTTTACCGTTTTTTTGCTTGTAATGTGAATTCCGGGGGCATTTTAGTTGTGTAAAAGCGCGGGGCCTTATCGGCCCCGGGGGTAATGCTGATCATTTTAATTATTTTTCAATTTATAACCAACGTTCCAGGGACAGGTTTATTTCACAGAATTGACTGACAGTTGCATCATTTTTTTTTTAAAAACATACATTTTTCAAATTTTTTAAAATCGCACATTTGCATAATGTCGGGGTTTTGGACACCACTTATCAGTCTTTTCAGCGCAAAAGATTTTAGTTTTTTTGCAGAGTTTATTATGCACGTACGGCAGACGTCAAAAAAATTTTGGGTGTTCACCAGTCCTAGGGGGGTTGGGGGGTAAGGTGATGACCCCCCACCTTCCCCCTTTTTTTCTTACAGACGGCGCGATACCCCCCGTTTTTTGACGGTAAGCATCGGGAATTGGGCAGCTGCGATTGCGTTTCTATTTTCAATTCGGCTTACACAGAAAAATTTTTTAAACCTACACCCCGTATTCCCGGGTGGCGGTTGGCGCGCGATTTCTCCACCTGCACACAACCGTGTGAAAAAGGCTCCGTTCTCCCTCCTTCTGTTCTCAAAATTTTCCTAATTGCGCTGTTGCAAAACTCGCGAATGACATCCCCGTAACAAAGAAAAAAAGTGTGTAGTTAAAACCCTAAGCGGGCGAGAATAGGGGAAAAGCTAAATTCCCCACTTTAAAACTGATTCAACCGAATTGTAAAATACCAGCACCGATTATCTGTGAAAACCCCTGCTGATGTTTTTTTAAAGTACACAAAAGACGGCCCCGACATTTTTAAATTAAAGTATCCCCCGGGGTGCTACAGGAAACGAAAATTTCAACATCTTTTCTGTGGGGGGCCGCCGTATGGGGTTTTTCCCCCAAACTGCAACCTCAGGTGATAC